>JAJOOH010008177.1:0-77500 GCA_029582605.1 Solanum gracilifrons
CCCCCCCCCCCCCCCCCCCCCCCCCCCCCCCCCCCCCCCCCCCCCCCCCCCCCCCCCCCCCCCCCCCCCCCCCCCCCCCCGGGTTCATGAAATAGAAAAAATCATTGTGAAATATGGTTTTTGCATCTTTGAGAAATTCTCTAAAAAGGAGTATTACAAGTGCATATATTACTCTTGAAAATAATCACTTGTTAGTTAACATATGAGTCGATGATTTTAGTTCTAACATGGGGTTACCAAAGAAACTATGAAAAACATGTTGAATAGCCATTTGGATATCAAATATTTGGGTGGAAAAAAATTCATTTCTGAAATGAAAAATAACATAAAACATGTGATAGAATTTTCTAACTTGTCAAGTCACATTCTGTTGAAAAAATGTGAAATGCATTTTTTTGGTTGTGCGAGTGATCTTGCAACTCCTTTTGATTTAAGTTTTAAAAATTATGTGACACATTAAAAGGAGTTTGCTAGCCTAATCAAATATATGAGATAGAATTATCACTAATTTGAATTGATATGATATAGTGTATATAGTATAGCATATACAAGCAAATCAAGTATATTTACTTGGTACGAAATTTGATGGCTTGCTTTATGAGAAAAAATATCATGCTATACTTAAAAGTTTTGTTTGTACAGGTGAGAAAACTTGGTGCTATTTCGTGGAATTAGAAACACAAATTATTTTTTGTTAAATCTACTATGGAGGTTGAAGTAAAAGATTAAACTTCAATTAGTGAAAGAGTGAATTGATTTTATTATAACAAATGTTTATTTTGAGAAATTAATTTTTCTATTTTTTATTTATTGTGATAGCACCAATATTATTGGTAGAATACATAATCATTTTTATAAGAGTATATTCAGACTCATGAGAAGAAAACACAATATAGTAAGATCATATTGATTACTGGTATACTCTCAATATTAATTGTGTTAAAACTTGTGATAATCTTGCAAAATCATAAACTAAGGTCTTAGCAAGATAAATGGTATGAAGAACATTGAGGGGGATGAAATTGAAGCTCATAAATCCTGAGTCATATGTGAGGAAACGTAATATGGGACTAGAGATCCTATAATGAGGTTCAATGGGAAAAACGAATCATATGATGACTTGTTGTGAAATGCACTAATATTAATTTTATTCAATCCCAATGATGTGAGTGCATTTATCCTATAATGAATTGTGGAGGTTGAGTCTTTGAACTATTAATGAAAGTCTGTATCTCGTATGAGTGAGGTGTCAAATCATAGGATCGCCCTTGACAGATTTCACCTATGTGAGTGTGAAAGTAGGCCGCTTTCAATGAGAATGAGTTTGTTTTAAAAAACGCTCATGAAAATCAGGATAACACATGGTCGTAATGTGATGGATGTAAAAGCTTATGTAAACACTTAGATTATTGTGTGTAAGCAATGATACTTTATTTCTCTTAAGCAGTCATAATTAAAGTTTGAGACCACTACTGACTCTTGAGTATAGGTTATTGTTTTACTAAGTGAAGGTTCAATGCAGAGCACACCTTCATTATGTATAATAGTCTATCTTCAACTAAATTGTGAAGTACTCTCTTATCTTACTATTAAAATGAGTGGGGGACTGTTAGTATGACATTTTAATATTAATAAAAATGTATCATATGTCACATTTTGTATCATGTTATGTTCATTAGTGGGCATTACATTTGTGCCTCTTTACTCTCATCAATTATGGAAGAATGTCGTCATTAAATGTAGTAACTTTTATAACCACCAATTCTTCATTTTACACATTATTATTCCTCTTTATTCTTGTAACCTATGTAACTTATAGGTCACTCACTTATCCAATTTACTAGCCATTATCTTCCTATTCATTGCAATGAAAAATCCATCACCTATAAATAGTGTGGTCTTACTTTGTGTTGAGCACATAAGAGATGGACAAGTGATAGAGTGTGAGATAAGATGAGAAGTGTTGCATTGTGTATATATTGAGTTACCGTAGTGAAAGAGAGAGTTGAGACAAAGAATAATATTCTAAGTTTTCAATTATATTCACTATATAACATGAGAGTAATTATATGTTTAAGGAAGGTGTTCTTTTTGTGGAGCTTTGAACTCTTCGACTAATCCAGAGTCTCTTGAGTGTACGAGGTTGTTGGGGCTATTGTATTCTGGAGGGGAAACGTCAAAAGTGATACTCTTGGATAGGTGTAGATTATGCCGCAGTGGGCTTGAGTCTCCTTAAAGAGAGCGAGATATCCACGCCTCAGCCAAAATACTTTTTTTATTCATTTTTTGTCATTTTATTCTCAACTATAATTTATTGTATTTTTGATATATTACACCAACACCTTCTACACTTGGTAAAGGACCTTAAAACACATGAGCTAGTAGGACATCACTCAATTCAAGCTCATATACTTATGATGAACGATTCGGATAATAGAGTTGTGATCGAGGTGTTACAAAATTATTTGACAATTTAGCTCTAGATTATAAATATAAATTTAAAAATTAAAACTTTACTTCAATGTTTTTCCATAAACACAAACATGCGAGCAGGAGCGATGTCCATATCTTTCTTGCATCGAGTTCTTGATTTTAGATCAGATGTCTGCAAATATTCAGTATTTACAATAAAATAAAATGACGCAGGTGGTCAATACATTTTGTTCACGCATGGGAGTTAAAGTCTCACTATATGTTTGCTTGTAATACTGTGTTGTAGTATTTGCTCACATAAGTCTTCAGCTTGATTGCAAGAAGTCCAAAATATTTAATAGGATGAGAGCATGTCATTTTCTAATTTTTCCACATCATTTGTTTTTGGAGTGCACCCCTTGAAGAATCTATATTCATATTGAAAAAAATATCGTATTACAAAGATCAAACTCATTGTCAGTGGGTTCTTGAATGATTGGGGATCGCTCTACTGACGTATACATGTCAAGCGTCTGTTGATTAATGCGATAAGCAAAAGTTTCAAGACTATGAAGAAATAAAGATAAAGAATTGTTCCAAATACAAATTAAAATATCATGGATATCGATTAGAGATAATCCTATGTCTTTCAGATCACAAATACCTATATTTAAAGAAAAAATACATTATAAATGTTCATATTTAGGAGATGATGGGAATAATTACACCACTATAAGAGTCTGACTTATCTTACATAACCAAGAGGTTTTTCTTCAAACTTTGGTTGCCCTTTGGACATTTTCTTAACAAAAAATTATCCTTTGGGTTTTAGACTCTGACACATGGCATAAGTTTAATTTAATGGTTAAGATTATATAATTAAAATAAAGCTTTAATTATATATAGAAGTAATTAATTATTCTAAACATAATTAAGGTTTTGTTTTTATTAGTTAAAAATCTTAGTCATTAAATTAAATATATATCATGTGTAATCAATCTAAATAGAAATTTGAGGAAAATGGGCAAAACTCAAAAGATTACATTTGTTGTCCTATGTGCAAGTTTTTTGGTGTGAAGGGCACCGGACACGTGAAGTTAAGCCTCTATACATTAGTGCCCCTCTTCTCTTTTCACAACTTTTCAAAAGCTTTCATCACTTCATTTTCTCAATTCCATTCAACTCCAATGGTGCGATTCATTGTGTTTCTACTGCTGCTACTTGTGTCTCATGTCGTCTCCTCGCACTTTATCGTTGAGACTCTTCCTGGATTCGAAGGAAAACTTCCATTCACACTCGAAACGGGGTAAGTTGATAGTATTAATTTTGTCATTCTGTATATAAATAGACACTTAATTGTTATGTTCATATATCAGTTACATTGGTGTTGGACAAGAGGAAAAAGTGCAGCTGTTTTATTTCTTCATAGAATCTGAGAGAGACCCACAAAATGATCCTCTCATGCTTTGGCTCACTGGAGGTCCTGGTTGTTCTGGTCTATCTACCCTTTTATATGAGATGGGTATGCCAATTTTATCCCATATACTTATTAGCTTTGATATGCAATTAAAACTAACCAGTTAAATCAACATTGCATTGATAATCCAAGGTATATGATACATCGATTAAACTAATCTTAACTCTAAAACTTTTACATGGAAGTCGACTTTCCTGCAAGTTAGCATTAGTGACAAAAGTTTTTATACTGGTTTTGATCACCGGTGTGATGTTTAGTCCAGTCCCCTTGGGTTAGAAGGGTTTTTTTAGAGCTTTTTGTAGAATTCGGTTGTATGGATCTTTACTTCACTCTATCGGATTGCAAATCAGATTTACTATTTTGACACAAACTCTAACCCAAAGGTGTTTCATTCAATCAAGTATTCCTTAATTGAGTATACACGTCCATACCAGATATGTCGGTGTGATCCTTTTCCTTTTTGATCGTCATGATTTGTTTCTGCCTTGTACAAAGTATTCTGTCTTTCTTTGGATCCTTATTCTTCAGGTGCAAGTTGATCTTGATTCCCAAATCTGTATGTCTTTACTCCAGATTGCTTAATTTCCTCTTGATTCCCAGATCTGTGTCCTTTCTTTTCTTGTGTCTTCGCTTTTGATTGCTTGATTTCCTCTAGATTGATCTTCTTAGCTTTTTGACTTCTGTGATGGTTTGTTGATTGCGAATAATAAATATTGAAAACTAGTCAAGATTGTATAAAGGGCTCATAAATAATGTCCACTATGTATCAATATATGTACATAAGGTGCAAGCAGTAAGGACGATGGCTAAAAGATCAATTTTAGGTTAAGAGTCTCGGAGTCTAAGAGGTATATTTGTTGTGAACAATTGTATGCTTCTTGTTTGAATTATTATATATATCTCAAAAGTTAATGAGTTGTAGAAATGACCTTGATGCTTCTTTCAGGTCCTTTAACCTTTGATTATGCAAATTCTAGTGGAAATTTCCCAAAATTGGAGTTGAACTCATATTCTTGGACCAAGGTTTTGTAAGCTTAGTCGTTTACAATTAGCTTATATTTTTATTGTTGCTCGTCTATAATCTGGTTTTCATTATTAGGTGGCCAACATAATATTTATCGATCAACCAGCTGGCACAGGCTACTCATACGCAAACACTTCAGAAGCTTACAACTGTAGTGATACCCTCTCTGTAACTCTGACTTATGAATTCCTTAGAAAGGTGAGACAATTTTGTTCTGAGCAAATTCATCCATATTTTTATATGTAGCTCGAAATATTGATTCATTGTAGTTGGATTTGTTATCCATTGGTATTCCAAATCTTGAAAAAAGGAAACCTTACAATTTGAGACCTGTTTTAAAAAGTCACAAGAGCGCAACATGTTTGAATCTTTTTCTCCAACAACATTTATTTATATATCTTACATCTCATGTCTCAATGTCGATCAGAACTTCATAAGAAAATTCATGAGACTGAAATTGTTGTGTTGTAGTGGCTTATGGATCATCCCGAGTATCTCAAGAACCCACTATATGTTAGTGGTAGTTCCTATGCAGGATTTTTTGTTCCACCGCTTACTCGCAAAATATATGATGGTATTGTATCTTGTACATGAGTTATCAGTCTTTTTGTTATCTTGTTTCATCACCTTTTTCTTTCTCTCAAGGTATTGAAGTTGGTGACAAGCCTCAACTGAATATCAAAGTATGAACTACAATACATTTAGTTGCTCACCTCTTCTTTCTGTTCTCATTGTTGATACTTTCTCACTTCAAGTTCTGCTGTAAAACCTGAGGTTTTGGATTGAATGTAGGGATATATACTAGGCAATGCTCAAACAGATAGATACATCGACGTCAATGGTAAAGTCAAATATGCTAACCGTATGGCACTTATTTCGGAGAAGATCTATCAGGTATCTAATAGTTTATGTTCTGTACTATTAACTTCTTCAGTAGTTCAACTAGAAATTACATATAATTCATTATGATTCTGCAACTAATCTTCCTTATGTTATTGTGTAGTCCGCTAAAGAAAATTGCAATGAGAATTATATTGACGTTGATCCACATAACACATTATGTCTAAATGATCTTCAGAAAGTAACAAGGGTAAGGGATCAAATTCTACACTTATAAAATGCTAAGATATCTTCAAAGTCCAATTATGCTTAAATAGTCAGTCATTGCATGTGCTTAGTGTCTCAAGAACATAAAAGAGGCGCATATTTTAGAACCTTGGTGTGACCTTCCATTTCTCCAAGAAGCTCCTACAAATGTCCATTCAGTGTTTCCAATTGCAGGACCATGGTGTCGAGTAAGTCTCTATTTCCCTCCCCCCAACGAGGCCTTCTTAGCATCATGTATTGTGTTAATTCTGTTGGTATATTATACAAGAATTTTCAGAGTTAACTTCTTAAACCCAAAAACCAGGAAAAAAATTACATATACTCATATGTTTGGGCAAATGATAAAGCTGTCCAGAAAGCACTAAACGTTCGTGAGGTATGCAAATACAGTTTTTATTCCTATTGTCCAAATCCAATGCTAACCAGTTGGTTTTTGAATGATATGGTCATGTAAAAAACCCAGGGAACGACATTGGAGTGGGTGAGATGCAATGAAAGCATGCGTTATAGAGGTAAGGAGAGAACCGATTCATATGTGTATGATGTCCCAAGTGCCATTGATTATCATCGGCATCTCACCAACAAATCCTGTCGAGCACTAATTTATAGGTATTACTCCAAGATAACTTCTCTTCTTCTTCAAGTTGCACCGTTCTTCTAAGTGAACTTACTATATTAATCACTAACCTTTGAAAGATTGTCCTTTGTGTTTTACTAATCACTAGATAATGGAAAAAACGAAAAAGACAAAGAAACAAGAGGTATCAACTTGTGTTCAGGCTTAAGAAAAATAAGCAATTATTAGTACTATAGTAAGCCTAATCACTGGAAAAAAGTTACCAGAATAGACTGTTTGATGAATTTTTTATTTTTACTTTGATAGTGGTGACCATGACATGATTGTTCCTCATTTGAGCACGGAAGAATGGATAGACACTTTGAAGCTACCAATTGCAAGTGATTGGGAGCCTTGGTTTATCGACGGTCAAGTGGCAGGGTTGGTTCCTTACTCTCTAATGCTTTTTTTACCCACCCGATATTTGTTGATTTTTCTAATACTTCGTTTATGTAGATACAAGGTGAAGTATTTACAAAATGACTATGAGCTGACATATGCAACTGTTAAGGTAACGACTATTCCCTATTGCAACAACTCTAAACCAACATCATTGCATCTTGATTTTCCTTGAATTAATTCATTTAGGGTGCAGGTCATAATGCGCCTGAATTCAAGCCAGAACAATGCCTTCCCATGCTTGATAGGTGGTGTTCCGGTGACCCTCTTTAGTTTCACCCTTGCAAGACATTAATGTACTCCTTTCTTTCTCTCGATCGACATAAGTTGCTTCTTTGACATATATAGCAACACCAGACATTAAGCATGTGTGTCGTATAATCTTGAAATGGAAAATCGCATATTAAAATATATATGATTCGAGGTTGATACTATTTATATTAGTTTGTACTTTGTAGTATGAGAAGTTATAGAAAGGAAGAACTTGTCGAATTTATTTGGCTTTTTACGATCAAAATCAAAATCATTAGTTCTTTCTCTTAAATTCACAACTTGTTTGTTTCCTTCAGTTTTATCACAAAGTTAGTATTATCCATTTCTTGATTTCTGCGCTCGTATTTATTCGTTTTAGAAGCTTTCCCAAATTTAACTGCTCATGACAGTATGTCACGACCGAAAGTGCACCCTAGATGTGACATGGAGTAAAAGACTCTGAGAGGCCCTACACAAGCCACCCGACATACATATACACAACATATCGGAGAAAAGCAAGAAATCTCATAAGAATTAAAGAGTTTGACATATAAGCAAAAGTACAACAAAGTCTTGACAAGCCATCTATGACATCCAAAAAGTGGTTGGGATGTAACGTGTACACCACATACAAAGTCTGAAAACTAAAATATAAGGAAAGCAATAAAAGTGATAGTGTCCTCGAAGTAGAAGACTCACCAAGTCTTCAATCTCTAAGATGATCAACTAGACAATATTTTGTATTGTAAATTTTGTTTACAAAATGATTTTGGCTCGATTCCACGGATCCCACAAAATTTAATAGCGTGCGAGCATGACATATGATAGTTGTTCCATTTTTCAAAAGAACATTGCTTACCTTTTGCAGTAACCTTGCGGACATTTCCACCTTTATCATCATGAGCAAAAGTAAGAAATTCTCCATCACAAGTGTTGTAAGTCATCAAATCAGTGTGCCCTTGGGCCCTTTGATAATAATCATTAAACTTCTTATCTATTGCGAGAGGACATGACATTCTACTTTGAAGTAATGCGACAACAATGTTATTTCTTTCGGCAAAACAATCAACAATAGTGTTGAACGTCATGCGAGCCATGTCAGTCACAGGAAGCCCATGAGCTTTTTTCAATAAATCATTATACGACTCAGACACATTTATCGTCATGGAACCCCATCTACGACCATCATCTTAATACAATGTCCATTTTTTCAAAGGAAGTTCATTTAACCATATATATGCTGCAAGGGACAATATTTTGATTTGTTGCACAAATTTCTTCTTCTAATGCTCTGTAGTAGCTAACCACATTAATTTCTCAAGTTCACTATCTACATATTTTTTTTTATTAAAATTTTCTTTTAAGTGTTGAACACAGAATTTGTGATATGTGTTTGGTGGACTCAATCAATCATAAGAATGAATACATTGCAAAATTCCTTGATGGTGGTAAAAAATCAAACCAATTCATTGTCGTTCACAAATGCCATATGTCCACAATAACTTGAGAAACCATGACCAAGGTTCGTCACGTGCAACTAAAGCATATGCAAGTGGAAAAATAATTTCCTTCGCATCAATCACAAAAGAAAATAATAATTTCATATCATACAAATCATAAAGGTGTGTGCCATCGATTGAAATGATTGGCCTATAACTTGTGAAACCATTAATGCTTTGTTTAAAAGCACAATTTATTTTTGAAGATTTGCTCATCTTGCATTGTTGTAGAATGGTGCTCCCACTCAAAAATTGTGCCAGGATTGAATAATTGTTGTCCAACCATATATCGAGGTAATTTCTTAAATGGACTTTTAAAATCACCATAAACATTTAAATACCTTTCTCTGGCCTTTTTGTGCTTTCCTATAACGAGGAGGAAAATGATGTTTTCCTTTAATGTTATCACAGTGTAACACCTCGGACTTTAAAAAGGGATAAAAAAGGGGTTCATGCAAGGCACCCATCAATTTTTAGTTTTGGGTCGACTTCAAATGAATATATCTCTTATCACATAAAGAATTAAGTGGATCATAACCTATCAAATTAAAGGTCATTGAGTCCTCTTTCCAACACCGCCAAGTTTTCTTAATTCTGAGCTCGGAGTAAAAAGTAATGTCCGTTTTAGTGAAGGCCTCTCTTTGAAGGCACCTCAATCGTGTATAGAAAGATAGTTTGGTCTTTTCCCATCCCTTCTAAGCCTAGCAACGGTTTTCTTCACCCAATTAAGGTCTGAAACAATGTTAATTCAATTTTTTCACATTCTTTAATAGTTACGAGAATTAGAGCAAGGTTCAAAGAGGATAAAAAGCTACGTTTCAAGGCTTCTTCAAGATTCTGACGATTTTCGCCAAGAACCTTTGTTCTTTCCAGGTATGTAAGGCTTCTCACCATGTTGGACTTGTTCGTCCTCAAGCCCAAAATCTCAATTTAGTCAAGAAATCGTTACATCTAAAGGATCCATTCGTAGTTCTTGATATTTGAATTCAATTCTTTAACAATTGGGCTTTTGATTTATTTTTTTTGTGAATCTTGTAGTGTTGTTCATGCTTAGATTCACATAAATCCTATTGAGTTGGTAAATTTATGTTTTCCAAAGGATTTTTCTGAAGTTCTCCTGTATTAGTTTTGGGTTTGAGAAACAAGAAGGGTTTAGGAGAAATTTCCCAATTCTAAACTAATGGGAAGCTTTAATTTCAACAAAAAAAACTGTTGGGGTTGCTCGGGAAGGGCTGGGGCGGCGCACCTGAACCCAGTTCGAGTACTTTGGGGCCTTGGGTGGCACGCCAGCACTGCGCCGAAACCCAGCCCCAGTACTTTGGAGCCTGGCACCCCGCGCCAGTTGTACGCTAGGAGTCGTTGGACAAATTTGTCCTTGTTTCATCCAACACGTGTTTCTTTAAGTTGTGGCTACGTTTCCCCTCTATATATTAGCTCCTATAAACTCCATTTAACTTTGAAAATCCCTTGATATCCTAATCACTTGTCTAAGTGTGCGTTCAAATTTGAAGTGAGTTAACATGAAAAGTTTAAGGGCTCTATTTTCAGAAAAATACAAGAGTTTTCAGTTGCTATGCATATCGATCTTGGGCTTGAAAGATAAGTCCATAAAACTATGTTTAAATGTAAGTATGAGTTATGTCTTTGAAAAGTAATTTAGTAAAGTAATAGACCTTTTCTTTGTAAAGGGTGAATTGAGCATAATTAATATTAATTATTTTGAGAGTAGTATTGAGCACCAAGTCGGGTTAGAGTCTTTTATAACTCAAAAGTCCCATAAAACTATGTAGCCAACATAGTATAGGATAACATTGATTCGTCATGCGACTCGTCACAGCCTCTGGGAAGGCCTATTAGATGGATCCATAGTTACAATATCATCAAATGACCCCAACAAAGTTTAGGATGACCCTTGCAACATGGGAGAAATGTTGTATGATTGCTAGGTTTATAGTAATAGTTGTCGGTTAGAGAAACTCTCCACAAGTAAAGTATATATTTTTTTCATATTGCTTTTATTGCATATCTTCTTGTAAAGTTTAAATGGGTTTCACTTTATGCTCATGTATTGATTCAGTTGAGTTGATTTCAGTCATTCAGTTAAATTATATCTTGAGTCAACCATATTACATACTCGTACATTTAATGTACTGATATCATTCGACTTGCATCTTCTATGATGCAGATACATGTGTTCAGGATCATCAATAGGCGCTTCGTTGAGATCATCTTACACTTGTAGATAGTATTTGGTGAGGCCTCCTTGCTTTCAGGATACTCTAATTTCATTTCAGCTTTTAGTAGTAGTTGAGGTGTTGTGGGTCTTGTCCCGACATCTATCTTGAAAGAGTTAAAGGCTTCATAGACAGACAAAAATTAGATGTTTTCCATTGTTTTCTTAGGAGGTTTATTTGATTTCTGGATTATGTTAAGTATTTCAAGATAGTGTTTTAAAGCATTCCTTTGAATGTCTAAATGCTCATCTATTTAGGCTTGCGCGTATCTTTAAGAGTCATGTGAGTCACAGTTAGTTAGGCCAAGGGTTCGCTTGTGGATAAAAAATGGTTCTCGAGTGCCGATCACATCTAGGGTGTAAGCTCTGGTTGTGACAAACTTGGTATCAGATCACATAGTTCAAGAGTCCTACGGTGTATATGAAGTCATGTCTGTAGGGTCCTTCTTATCGGTGGAAGCATGCCACATATATAATTAGGAGGCTACGACATTTAAGAACATTTCACTTTCATCTTACTTCTATAGATTTCAACTCTATAAAAGTTTCTTTTAACTCGTGCTTACATGTGTCTTTTCAGATCATGCCTCCACGAGGAGCTGTTCGAGGGCATCTTTCTAGGAGGAATGTTAATACTTAATGTCAAGAAGCTCCAAATGCACTAGAAGTGCAACCCCCTTAGGGAGATGTGAGCGATTTCAAGAATGCCATTTAGATGTTGACTCAAGTGGTGATAACATAGGTTGGTCACCAAGGATCCGACCATCAGGATGTGAATGATACATCTAAAGTCTGAGATTTTCTAAGGATGAATCCTCCGGAGTTCACTAAGTCGAAGCTCAACAAAGATTGAGAAAATTTCATGGATCAACTTCATAAAGTGTTTGAGGTCATGCATGGTGTTGATGATAAGAGTGTGGAGGTTGCTACATACTAGCTCAAAGGCATTTCGAGGATATGGTTTGATTAGTGGATGAAGAACAGGGCAAATGGGGCACCACAGTTGAGTTGCGCTGTGTGAAGATGCTTCATTCAGGTGCATCTTGTCCTGGAGATAAGGGAAGCAAAGGTAAGAGAGTTTCTTAATCTGAAGCACGAGTATATGAGTGTGCAGGACTACAACCTCAAGTTCACTCAACTATCCCACTATGCTCCGGAGATGGTGGCTTATATGAGGAGCAAAATGAGCTTGTTTAGGTCTGGTTATCCCGCTTATCGAGTAAGAAAGGTAAGGCGGCCATGTTGATGGGAGACATGGACATATCCAGGCTCATGATTCATGTGTAGGAGGTTGAGGAAGACAAGTTGAAAGACAGAGAAGAGTTCCGCATTAAGAGGGCTAAGACAACAAATCATGAGTCCGGCCAGTAGAAGACCGTGAATGTAAATCGGTCATATTTTCAGCAAAGGTCATTCGGGCTTGCTCCATTGTCAGCTAGTGCGCCTACACCATAGAACAAGAATGATTACAGAATCCATAAGTCCCAAAATTTTAGAGCTCAGGGTTTTAGTCTTAGGAAAGTGTGGCACAGGGGTTCACTCGCAACCCACTTTGTGGTAAGTATGGTAATCTTCATCCCAGAGAATGACGTGTTGGTACCGATGGTTGCTACAAGTGTGGAGGGATTGGTCACTTTTCTAGAGAATGTCCTAAGAACAGGCAGGGTAATAGAGGCAATAATGCCCAATCTTCTTTAGCAGCTCTAGTAGATATAAATACCTAGAGATGAGCTAATTTAGGAATAGACGGGGGTATGAACCATCTGTATGCTATAGCTAGTCACTAGGCACTAGTCACTAGGATTAGGAGAATCACCATGGTATGCTTAAAGTCTTTACTTTTCATGTTTATGTCTTACTTGATCTAGGTGTGAGTTTGTCTTTAGTGACTCCTTATGTAGCATGAAATTTGGCATTTCCACCGAACAACTTCTTGAGCCCTTGAATATTTTCACACTTGTTGGTGATTCTATTCTAGCACAAAGAGTCTGTCATGATTGTACCATCTTAGTAAATCATAAGGACACCATAGCTAACTTAGTTGAACTAGATATAGTGGAATTTGATATTATTCTAGGTATGGACTTGCTTCATGTTTTCTATGCCTAAATTGATTGTAGAACTCAAGTAGTCAAGTTTCAATTTCCTAATGAGCCTTTAGAGTGGAAGAGTAGTTCAACACTGCCTTAGGGTTGTTTCATTTCATACCTTAAGGTTAGAAAGTTTTTAAGGGGTGTATCTATCACTTAGTCCGATTTAATTACTCTACTGTTGAGACACCACCTATTAAGTCAGTTCTAGTGGTGAGTGAGTTTCCATAGGTCTTTCCAGATGATCTTCCTGGAGTCCCTCTAGAGAGAGAAGTAGACTTCATAATAGATATTTTTCCCGCTACTCAAGTCATTTCTATTCTGTCATGTAGAATGGCTCTGACTTAGTTAAAGGAGTTGAAAGAGTACTTAAGAGATCTTCTTAGTAGGGGCTTCATCCGATCAAAGTGTATCACCTTGGGGTGTTTCGGTCTTATTTGTGAGGAAGAAAGATGGTTCCCTTAGGATGTGTATTGATTAACGCCAGTTGAATAAAGTCACCATAAAGAATAAGTATCCCTTTTCCAAGAATTGATGACCTTTTAGACAAACTTAAGGGTGCCACTTTCTTCTCTAAGATAGACCTTAGATCTGACTACCATCAGTTGAAAGTAAGAGAAAGTGACATACCAAAAATACCATTATGGCCATTATGAGTTCCTTGTGATGTCCTTCGGTTTGACTCATGCTCCTGCAACATTCATTGATCTTATGAACAGAGTGTTTAAGCTGTATCTTAACATATTTGTTATCATATTTATCGATGACATAATGATATATTCAAAGAATGAGGAGGACCATGCTAGTCATCTTAGAATAGTTTTCCAAACTCTCAAGGATCGGGAGTTATATGCCATGTTTTCTAAGTATGAGTTCTGGCTTGAATACCTGGCGTTCTTAGGCAACATTGTGTCTGGCGAAGGGATTCTAGTTGACACTCAGAAAATTGAGGCAGTGCATAACTGACCCAAACACATGTCTCCAACTGATATACGGAGTTTCTTAGGATTGGCTGGTTACTATAAAAGTTTCGTCGAGAGATTTTCATCTAGTTAATCCTGGTTGACCAATGTTGGAATGTCTACTTCCATAGGACCAGGTCCTCAACACGATTTACAATGACAAAAAGAAGATAAATACTTAAAGTAAATAAATGCTGAAAGTAAAGATTGTACACACAACTTTACGTGGAAACCTCCTTGCTCAAGGGAGTAAAACCATGACCTGTCTCACAGGGATTTTCAAACTGCTTTCACTAAACTTCACAAGCAAAAGTAAAACACATTTTACAACTTGAGATTAACCTGCTAATCTCCACACTAAGTAATATCACCTATTACTTAACTGAGCCTAAGCAGATACAACACTGCCCACTATACTAATCCTGATTGATTAATATAGTCTTTAACGTAAGACACTAAGTTACTCACAACTAAGTTCTTACAATGATTCACACAAGCTTAAAATGTTTCTATGACAAGCGAAATGATTCCTACAATATAAGCACGATTACAAGCAATCAAAGTAACAACTGGTACAGGAAGCAATAATGCAATCTATCAGGTCCCTGTTGTTTTGAAGCTTGAATGTCTCTCTTTGAATGAATGAGTTGTTTGTTGTTTTTGGTCTTAAATATATCAAACATCAAGAGTTAATACCCTTTGGACAAACAACCTCGTCGCTTCTGGTTGGTGTAGTACACTGGCGGCTTCACCAACTTTCTGACACAGACAACTTTCCAGCTGTACATCATATGACCCTGGACGAGCACACTCTGCAGAGGATCGGGTCCCTGCACTTGTGAGGAGATCATCAAAACATCTGGGAGCATTAAGACTTATCATTTCCCCTTTTTTTGATGATGACAAACCACCTACAAGCAACCTCACATGAGTGTTAAGCATTCATTCAAAAATTACATTAGTTTCCCCCTGTCACATATTCCCCCTATCACTGTTCTTCCTCCTTTGTTCAGTTCCCTTATTTCACAACAGTTTACTAAAACATTCCCCCTTTTGATATCATTGAAAAGGAATAGCAGTAAATATATGCGAGTTATATGCAAAGAATTTAAGAAATCAGGGCCATGGGCCACACAAAGCATGTACATGTAAGCATAAAGAGAATATTAAACCATACTGAACAGGGCACAGCTGCAATTAGCATTAGATCACAAAAACTGACTACAATAGTCAGTCAAAACAGTACACATAGCCACAAGAGTTTTAAACCAGGAATGAAAAAGAAACTAGGGAAACATGACTCCTTGCGGACGGAGGGGGAAGGGGATTAAGGGTACGCATGAGCAAGGAAATTCTCTCATTTGCAGCCTCATGAGCCTAAATAACTTGCTTATTGAGAGCCTTGACTTCCTCACTGAGTGAGGCATTTGTCTTCAACAGCTGCTCATTCTCAACTCTCAACTTTTGCACCACTTGCTCATCTACACCACTGGTACCAAGTCCCATTGAAACAAGCTTCTGCAACTGAGATTTCAGTTGTGCAATCTCAACCTCCTTATCATTTAAGATCACGGTGAGATCAGTCAACTCTCATTTAAGAGAGGTTTGCTGTTCTAAAAGATCTGTCTCCTGAGACCTACCCCTGGCCTTTCCTTTAACACACTCACATTCTAGCAGGGTAGCAGCAGTGAACATTTTCTTGGTGGTATCAGGTACCCCTCGTCCGAAAGGCACTTCGAAATGTTTGAACACATAATTCAACAAGTAGCCATATGGGATGCCGTGGTTTGCCAATTTCTAGGTCATCACCCTGTGCATATGTTCAAGCATTATAGCAGGGAGAATTATTTCCTCAAGTTCATCCAGCTTCTCCGTGAGAAATAGATCAGCAACAGATGCTACAGTTCTCTTTTCCGTCCTTGGTACCATCACCTTGTTGATGAACTCAAAGAGTAGCTGATATTCTCCTTTGAGAAACTTCTTTGGCATTTCTGCACGCTTGATGTCTCAACGCTTTGTGGCCTATTCTGAGAATACACTGGATGGCTTTCAGCCTTCAATTGACCGGTTTCCTCTCGCAGGAACACCTAGAATGATCCCCAAAGTTTCCTCATCTAAAATGATCTTAGTATCTTTGACAAAAGTACTAATTCCTCCATCCTCTATCAACTCCATTTTGTAGTAAAATTCGCTCACCTCAGGTTCATGCAAATAAGGTACTGGGGGTTCGAATAGATGACCCCAACCTTGTAGAGAAACAACATCAAAGAGATTGGACATACCAAATTTGGTTGTAATATCAGGATAAAAAACTCTGCCGTTCAGCACTTTCTGGTTCTCCATTTCAGCTATGCGCTCTTCCCTGGTCATTTCCTTGTCTGCAACTTGTTTTGGAACACTAGGACCTGGTCCCTTGTCCTGATTTGATTTAACAGTAACCTTTTTCTTCACTCTCTCCTTCTTCACAGGAGATTTCTTGACAGACATCTGACATCCCTTCGATTAAACCCTCTCAGCCTCAACTTCGTTTCTTCGTTTTGTCACATATGCAGTGATATCATTAGATTCGATATCACTGGTCCCAACAAGCAAAGTAGTTGATGTGGGTTCTTCAGGCAAGTGACCTTCCCATCTTTTTTTCCTAATCCTCTTAGTTTGAATTACATTCACTGCAATGGCACTTCCCATATCTTTCTACATTTCACTCTTTGTCCCATACCTCTTCTTATCCTTTTTTGAGTTGGACTCAACCAACTTTCCCTTCCCTTTTCTTTTTCTCTCCTTTGCAAACTCAGCGGGCCCATCAGTAAGAACAACCTCAGGAGTACTCTTAACTGTTTCCAAATCAGGGAAACCAACTATTAAAGTGTTGGCTCCTCACACCCCTTCTCTGCTCCATTTCAAAGGAACTTCTTCTTCTTCTTCTTCTTCCTTGTCACTCTCAACGTCAAACAACCTAGGTGTTTGGTCAAACACGGGTAGAACACTGTGAGGGACCTTTTTCGGAGACCTCAACTCTTGTTCCAGCAAGGTTGGTTGAACATCGCCTCTAAGAGAGGCCAAATTTTGTACATCTACTAATTCTGCCCCTGCTGTTAGAATATTCGACTCAGGACCCTTTCCCTCCGGCAGATCTCCATCAAATAATCTTTCAGACATAGTAGAAGACACTCCCTTAGACAATACTTCAAGTTCTTCAGTAGGAGGGTCAGCACTTGGTTTTATGAATGATTGGGATTCTGAGTTTGGGGATTTCTCACTAGATAGAACTAACATCGGCGAGCAGGGTAAGATCTCCCCAGATGGAAGATTAAGAGAAGTCACCACTTCAGTATGAGGTGTGATGGACTCGCCCATTTCACCAACACCACAGACTGGTGTTAACGGAGATTCTTCTAGGGAGAGGGTGAAGAAATTGAAGGAACCAGGGTTTTCAATCTCTTGAGAAAAAGGAAACTTTGAAGAGAAAGTCGAGTTACTCATTTTGATGAAGAAGAAAGGGCAATTTAAGAACGATGTAACAAATCACAAAAGAGATTCGAAAGAGATTAAGATGTTTGGATTAACGGAGGTTACGTTTATATTTAAGTCCAAGAGGTATCGGGTCCCCGAAAAGTTGTGATTCTTGATTTAAAGTGAAAAAATATCTGAAATTGGCGCGATGAATGGGTAGGAGACACGTGGCAGTGACGTTGACAGACATACAGTGTAGCATAAGTGATACTAACCTCGTGGGGACCAGGTCCCATTTAGTATGTAGCCCTGCCTGTTTGATTAGATCTTCCCTTCAGCTAACATGCCATGAGTGTATACCTGCATTAAGGTACCAGAAGTAAATTCGATACGCATTACAACAAGTATAGATATATTCCCTCCTTAATGTAATTAAATGGAGGATTTTGTGTAGAATTTCCATGGAATCAGGTGATCTTGTGCATCCCCAACCTTAACCTGTTTTTGATGAAACAAGATTTACTCAAGGGTTTTGTAAAGATATCAGCCAAATGGTCTTCTGACTTACAGAACTTTATCACCACATTTTTATTTTCAACATTGTCTCTCAAAAAGTGATGCCTCACATCTATGTGCTTTGTCCTCTTATGCTGAACAAGGTTCTTGGCCATGTTCATTGCACTGGTGTTATCACAAATTAGAGGGATAGTGTCTGTGAGAACTCCAAAGTCTTCCAGCTGCTACTTGATCCATAGTAGTTGTGCATAGCAAGATGCAACAACCACATATTCTACTTCAGCCGTAGACAGTGCCACTGAATTTTGCTTCTTAGTCCCCTATGAAATCAGTGATGATCCTAGAAAGTGTGCCATGCCTGATGTGCTCTTTCGATCAACAAGAAAACCTGCATAATCAGCTTCAGCATAACCAATTAGATCAAATGAGTCACTAGTGGGATAGAAGAGGATCAGTACCTATGTGCCCTTCAGATATCTCAGAACTCGCTTGGCTGCCTTCAAGTGTGATTCCTTTGGTGCTGCTTGAAACCTTGCACACATCCCACACTGAAGACTATATCAGGTCAGTTAGCAGTGAGATGCATAAGTGACCCAATAATTCCCCTGTACATGGTCTGATTTACTTCAATTCCATCTCTATCCAGGTCAAGTTTCACACTTGTGCTTATAGGAGTATCAAGGACTTTTGCTTCAAGCGAATTGAACTTTTTCAGCAATTCTTTAATATACTTCTCCTGACATATGGATTTACCCTGAGAAGTCTGTCTGATCTGAAGTCCCAAAAAGAAAGTAAGCTTCCCCATCATGCTCATTTCAAATTCAGTACTCATTACATCAGCAAACTTCTTGCACAGTGAATCTGAAGTAGCTCTAAAGATGATATCATCTACATATACCTCATCAGGATTTACAATGACAAAAAGCAGATAAATACTTAAAGTAAATAAATGTTGAAAGTAAAGATTGTAAACACAACTTTATGTGGAAACTTCCTTGCTCAAGGGAGTAAAACCATGACTTGTTTCACATGAATTTTCAAACTTCTTTTACTAAACTTCACAAGAAAAAGTAAAACACAGTTTACAACTTAAGATTAACCTGCTAATCTCCATACTAAGTAATATCACCTATTACTTAATCGAGCCTAAGAAGATATAACACTGCCCAATATACTAATCTTGACTGATTATTATAAACTTTGACATAAGACACTAAGTTACTCACAACTAAGTTCTTACAATAATTCACATAAGCTTGAAACATTTCTATCACAAGCGAAACGATTCCTACAATATAAGCACGATTACAAGCAATCAAAGTAACACCTGGTACAGGAAGCAATAATGCAATCTATCAGGTCCCTGCTGTTTGGAAGCTTGAATGTCTCTCTTTGAAGGAATGAGTTGTTTGTTATTTTTGGTCTTGAATATATCAAACATCAAGAGTTAATACCCTTTGGACAAACAACTTCGTCGCTTCTGGTTGGTGTAGTACACTGATGGCCTCACCAACTTTCTGATGCAGACAACTTTCCAGCCGTACAACATATGACCCTGGACGAGCATACTCTGAAGAGGACTGGGTCCCTGCACTTTTGAGGAGATCATCAAAACATCTAGGAGCATTAAGACTTATTAACCAAGGTGACTATGAAAACATCTCATTTTTAATGTCTGAAGCTTGTTAGATGAGCTTTCAGGAATTGAATACTCAGTTTACCACTGCTCTAGTATTGTCACTCCCCGAGGTTACCCCAGGACGTGGACACGGGACCTGGGATCATGAGTGACCCCAAGGTAACCCTGCTAGCATATCATAAGCATACTTAAAGATTTTCAACATAATAGACATACTGTGCGGTAGCTATAAGATTATCATAAAATGAAATGATAGGGAATACTTATTCTAAGTCTGAATATATATAAACAAGTTTAATGAAAACTGAAAGATCAAACTCAAACTAAAACTGAATCTAAACTATGTATGAATAAAAGCTTCTACTGACTAAAGATGCTGAGACATGTCCCAGCTAACTCTAGCAAAACTAAAACTAAAAGACTGACAATGGAAAGATAACATGTCACTCGTCCTCGAAGAATGAGGACTCACCACTGATGTTTCTGAACTAAAGATTGGGAACCAGTTGGTCCCAACGGGTAAACGGGCCCATTTTCAAGTTCAAACGAGACCCAAGGCAGGTAAACCCCCATTTTGCCGATTTTCGTGAGCTATAGACCATGGATTTTGAGTGATCCGAAATTAAAGATTTTATTTTCCAAAAATTTTCATGGATGTGTGTTAAGAACTTAGCAATGGAGCCAATTGGTCTCCACGAGTAAACAGGCCCATTTTCAAATTCAAACGAGCCCTAAAGTAGGTTAACCACATTTTGCCAATTTTCGTGTGCTATAGACCATGAATTTAGGGTGATCTGTAATTCTAAATTTTTTTGGTGAAATTTTTCATGGATGTCTGTTAAGACTTTAGTAATGGAGTCAGTTGGTCCCAATGGGCAAACGATTCCATTTTCAAGTTCAAACAATCCCCAAAGTAGGTAAACCCCTATTTGGCTGATTTTTGTGTGCTATAGTCCATGGATTTTTGGTGATCCGGAATTTCAAATTTTTTTGTCAAAAGTTTTCTTGGACGTGCGTTAAGACCTTAGTAATGGAGCCAGTTGGTCCCGACGGGAAAATGGGCCCATTTTGAAATTCAAACGAGCCCAAAACAGTTAAACCCTCCATTTTGCTGATTTTCGTGTGCTATAGTCCATGGATTTTTGGTAATCAGGAATTCCAGATTTTTTTTGCCGAAATTTTTCATTGATTTCCATTAAGATCTTAGTAATGAAGACAGTTGGTCCCGACGGGTAAACGGGCCCGTTTTCAACTTCAAACGAGCTTGAAAGCAGGGAAACCCCCATTTTTCCGATTTTCAGACGCTATAGTCCATTGATTTTTAGTGATCCGGAATTTTGGATTTTTTCATCAAAAATTTTCATGGACGTCTGTTAAGACCTTTGTAATGGAGCCAGTTTGTTCCGACGGGCAAACAGACCTATTTTCAAGTTCAAACAAGCCCCAAAACAGGTAAACCTCCATTTTACCGATTTTCGTGAGCTATAGTCCATTGATTTTTGGTGATCTAGAATTCTGTAGTTTTTTTGATGAAATTTTTCATACACGTCAGTTAAAACCTTAGTAATAGAGCCAGTTGGTCTTGACTGGAAAACGGGCCCATTTTCAAGTTCAAACAAGCCCCAAAGCAGGTAAACCCTCATTTTGCCGATTTTTGAGTGCACTAGTCCATGGATTTTTGGTTATGCGTAATTTCAGTTTTTCTTTTGCCGAAAATATTCATGGACGTCCGTTAAGACCTTAGTAATGTAGCCAGTTAGTCATGACGGACAAACATGCCCATTTTCAAGTTCATACGATACCCTAAACAGGTAAATCCCCATTTTTCCCAATTCTTGTGTGCTACAGTCCATGGATTTTTGGTGATCCAAAATTTTGGATTTTTTTCTCAAAATTTTTCATGCACGTCTGTTAAGTCCTTAGTATTAGATACAGTTGGTCCCGATAGGAAAATAGGCCCATTTTAATGTTCAAATGAGCCCCAAAGTAGTAAACCCCCATTTTACCGATTTTTGTGTACTATAGTTCATGGATTTTTGGTGATCCAGAATTCCACATATTTTTTTGCCGAAAATTTTCATAGATGTTCGTTAAGACTTTAGTAAAGGAGCCAGTTGGTCCCGACGGGCAAACGAGCCCATTTTCAAGTACAAACTATCCCCAAAGCAGGTAAATCCCCATTTTGCCAATTTTTGTGTGCTATAGTCCATGGATTTTTGGTGATCCGAAATCCTAGATATTTTTTTTCCGACATTTTTCATGTACATCGGTTAAGACCTTAGTAATGGAACTAGTTGGTCCCGATAAGCAAATGGGACAATTTTCAAGTTCAAACGAGCTCCAAAGAAAGTAAATCCCCCATTTCGCCAATTTTCATATATTATAGTCAATGGATTTTCGGTAACCCGAAATTTAGGATTTTTTTGTTTGCCGAAATTTTTTATGGACGTCCAATAAGATTTTAGTAAGGGAGTCAGTTTGTCAAGCCGGGAAAACGGCCCCATTTTCAAGTTCAAATGATCCCCAAAGCAGGTAAACCCTCATTTTTGCTGATTTTCGTGTGCTACAGTCCATGAATTTTTGGTGATCCAGATTTCCAGATTTTGTTTTGCCAAAATATTTCATGGGCGTCCGTTAACACCCTAGTAATGGAGCCAGTTAATCTCGATGGGTAAACTGGCCCATTTTCAAATTCAAACGAGCCCCAAACAAGGTAAACCTTCATTTTTTTGATTTTTGTGTGCTATATTTCATGAATTTTTGGTGATCCGAAATTTCAGATTTTTTTTGCCTAAATTATTCATGGACGTTCATTAAGACCTTAACAATGGACCTAGCTTGTCCCATGGGCAAACGGGTCCATTTTCAAGTTCAAACGAGCCCCAAAGCAAGTAAACTCCCATTTTCCCAATTTTCGTGCGTTATAGTCCATGATTTTTTGGTGATCAGGAATTCCAGATTTTTTTTTGCTGAAATTTTTCGTTGATGTATGTTAAGACCTTAATAATGGAGCCAGTTGGTCCTGAACACATGCCCATTTTCAAGTTCAAACGAGCCCCGGTAAACTCCCATTTAGCTTAATTTCGTTTGCTATAGTCCACAGATTTTTGGTTATTCGGAATTTTTTATTTTGTTTTGCCAAATTTTTTTATGGACATTTGTTAAGACCTAGTAATAGAGCCAGTTGGTTCCGATGGGAAAACGGGTCCATTTTCAAGTTCAAACGAGCCACAAAGCAGGTAAATCCCCATTTTATCAATTTTCGTATGCATAGTGCATGGATATTTGGTGATCCAGAATTTCAGATATTTTTTTGCTAAAATATTTCACGGACATCCGTTAAAATCTTAGTAATGGAGCCAATTGGTTCTGACGGGTAAACGGGCCCATTTTCAAGTTCAAACAAACCCCAAAGTAGGTAAACCCCCATTTTGTAGATTTTCGTATACTAGTCCATGGATTTTTGGTAATCCATAATTACGAATATCTTTTTGACAAAAAATTTCATGAATGTTCGTTAAGACCTTAGTAATGGAACCAGTTGATTCTGACTGGCAAACATGCCCATTTTCAAGTGCTAACAAGCCCACAAGCAGTTAAAACCCCATTTTGTCAATTTTCGTGTGCTGTATAATCCATAAAATTTTGGTGATTCGGATTTCCAGATTTTTTTTTATGGACGTCTGTTAAGACGTTAGTAATGGAGCCAGTTGGTTCAAATGGGCAAACGAGCCCATTCTCAAGTTCAAACAAGCCTCAAAGCAGGTAAAACCCCAATTTTTATCGATTTTTGTGTGCTATAGTCCATGGATTTTTGGTAATCTGGAATTATGGATTTTGTTTTGCTGAAATTTTTCATGGACGTACGTTACGACCTTAGTAATGAAGTCAGTTGGTCCGGATGGCCAAAACGGGTCCATTTTCAGGCCCAAACGAGCCCCAACGAAGGTAAATCCCCGTTTTGCTGATTTTCATATGCTATAGTCTATGAATTTTTGGTGATCCGCAATTCTGGATTTTTTTGACCGAATTTTTTCATGAACGTCCGATAAGACATTAGTAATGGAGCCAGTTTGTTCCAATGGACAAATGGGCCCATTTTCAAGTTCAAACGAGCCCTAAATCAGGTATACCCCCATTTTGCCAATTTTCGTGTGCTATGTCAATGAATTTTTGGTGATTCGGATTTCCTGATTTTCTTTTTCCGAAATGTTTCATGGACGTCTGTTAAGACCCTAGTAATGGAGCTAGTTGGTCCCGACGTGAAAATGGTCCCATTTTCAAGTTGAAACGAGCCCAAAGTAGGTAAACCCCCATTTTACCAATTTTCGTAGGCAGCCCATATATTTTTTGCGATCCGAAATTTCAGATTTTTTTTGCCAAATTTTTTCATGGACGTTTATTAAAACCTTAGTAATGGAGCTAGTAGGTCCCGAAGGGCAAAACTGACCCATTTTCAAGTTCAAACGAGCCCCAAAGCAGGTAAACCCCCATTTTAACGATTTTAGTATGCATAGTCCATGGATTTTTGGTGATCCAAAATTTTGGATTATTTTCTGCCAAAATTTTTCATTGATGTCCGTTAAGACTTTATTAATGGAGAATGTTGGCCCCTACGGGCAAATGGGCCCATTTTCAAGTTGAAACAAGCCCCAAAGAAGGTAAACCCCCATTTTACAGATTTTCGTGTATAGTCTATGGATATTTTGTTATCAAGAATTCCAAATTATTTTTTGATGAAATTTTTCATTGACATCTGATCAGGCCTTAGTAATGGAGCAAGTTGGTCCCGACGGGCAAACAGGCCCATTTTCAAGTTCAAACAAGCACTAAAGCAGGTAAACCTCCATTTTGCCGATTTCTCGTGTTCTATAGTCAATGAATTTTTGGTGATCCGGATTCCGGATTTTGTTTTGCCAAGATTTTTCATGGACGTTTGTTAAGCCCTTAGTAATGGATCCAGTTGGTTCCGACGGGCAAACGGGCCCATTTTCAAGTTTAAACGAGCCCTAAAGCTGGTAAACCACCATTTTACCAATTTTCGTGTGCTATAATCCATGGATTTTTGGTGACCCAGAATTTTGGATTTTTTTTGCCAAAATTTTTCATTGACGTCTGTTAAGACCTTACAAATTGAGTCAGTTGATACTGACGGACAAACAGACCCATTTTCAAGTTCAAATGAGCCACAAAATAGGTAAACCTACATTCTACTGTTTTTCGTGAGCTAAAGTCCATAGATTTTTCGTGATCCGAAATTTTGGATTTTTTTTTGCCGAAATATTTAATGGACGTTTGTAAACACCTTAGTAATAGAGCAGTTGGTCCCGACTGGCAAACGGCCCCATTTTCAAGTTCAAATAAGACCCAAAACATGTAAACTCCCATTTTTATCAATTTTCGTATGCTAATAGTCCATGGATTTTTGGTGATCCGAAATTCCTGATTTGTTTTTATTGAAATTTTTAATGGACGTTTGTTAAGACCTTAATAATGGAGTCAGTTGGTACCGACGGGAAAACGGGCCCATTTTCAAGTTCAAACGAGCCCAAAAGCAGGTAAACCCCCATTTTGCCGATTTTCGTGTGCTATAGTCCATGGATTTTTGATGATCCAGAATTCCAAATTTTTTTGTGCCAAATTTTTTCATGTACGTCCGTTAAGACCTTCTAGCTAATTGGTCCCGACGGGCAATCGAGCTCATTTTTAAGTTTAAACGAGCAACATAGCAGGTAAACCCCTATTTTGCCGATTTTCGTGTGCTAGTTCATTGATTTTTGATTATTCGAAATTCAAGATTTTTTTTTGCCGAAATTTTTTATGGACGTCCGTTAAGACCTTAGTAATGGAGCTAGTTTGTCCTGACGGGAAAATGAGCCCATTTTAAAGTTCAAACTATCCCCAAAAGCAGGTAAACCTCAAGTTTGCTGATTTTCGTGTGCAACAGTCCAAGGAATTTTGGTTATCTGAAATTTCAGATTTTTTGTGGCTAAATTTTTTCATGAACGTCCGTTAAGACCTTAGTAATCGAGCCAATTGGTCCCGATGGGCAAACGGACCCATTTTCAAGTTCAAACGACCCCAAAGCAGGTAAACTCCCATTTTACCGATTTTCGTGTGCTATAGTCCATGTATTTTTAGTGATTCGGTATTCCAGTTCTTTTTGCCAAATATTTTCATGGACGTCCGTTAATACCTTAGTAATGGAGCCAGTTGGCCTCGAAGGGTAAACATGCCCATTTTCAAGTTCAAACGAGCCCCAAAGTAGGTAAATCCCCATTTTGATGATTTTCGTGTGCTATAGTCTATGAATTTTTCGTGATCAAGAATTCTGGATTATTTTTTGTCAAATTTTTTCATGGATGTTTGTTAAGACCTTAGTAATGGAAAATGTTGGTCCCGACGAGAAAACGGGCCCATTTTCAAGTTCAAACGAGCCTCAAAGCAGGTAAGCCCCCATTTTGCCAATTTTCGAGTGCTATAGTCCATAGATTTTCGGTGATCAAGAATTCTAGAGTTTTATTGATGAAATTTTGCATTGACTTCTATTAAGGCTTTAGTAATGGAGCAAGTTGGTCCCGACGGGCAAACGGGCCCATTTTTAAGTTCAAACGAGCCCCAAATCAGGTGGACCGCCATTTTGCCGATTTTTGTGTGCATAGTCCATGGATTTTTCGTGATCCAGAATTCCAGAATTTTTTTGCCAATTTTTTTTTATGGACATCCGTTAAGCCTAAGTAAAGGAGAAACTTTGTCACAACGGGTAAACGTGCCCATTTTCAAGTTCATACGAGCCTCAAAACAGGTAAACCCCCAAGTTTATTGATTTTTGTGTGCTATAGTCAATGAGTTTTTGGTGACTCGGAATTCCATATTTTTTTGCCAAAATTTTACATGGTCATCTGTTAAGGCCTTAGTAATTGAGCCAGTTTGTTCGGACGGGAAAATAGGCCCATTTTCAAGTTCAAAAGAGCCCCAAAGTAAGTAAACCCGTATTTTGCCGATTTTCGTGTGCTATAATCAATGGATTTTTGGTGATCCAGAATTCCAGATTCTTTTGCGGAAATTATTTTTGCACGTCCGTTAAAACATTAGTTATAGAGCCAATTGTTCCTGATGGGCAAACAGGTCCATTTTTAAGTCCAAACGATCCCCAGAGCAGGTAAACCCTCATTTTACCGATTTTCGTGTGCTTAGTCTATGGATTTTTGGTGATCCGAAATTCCAGATATTTTTACCAATATTTTTCATGGACATCCATTAAGACCTTAATAATGGAACTAGTTGGTCAGGATGGGCAAACGGATCTATTTTCAAGTTTAAACAAGCCCCAAAATAGGTAAACCTCCATTTTGTCGATCGTGCTATAGTCCATTGATTTTTGGTGATTCAGAAATCCAGATTTTTTTTGCCAAAATTTTACAGGGACGTCTGTTAAGACCTTAGTAATTTAGTCAGTTTGTCCCGATGAGCAAACGGGCCCATTTTCAAGTTCAAACGAGCCACAAAGCAGGTATACCCCAATTTTGTCGATTTTCCTGTGCGTCCATGGATATTTGGTGATCCAGAATTATGGATTTGTTTATGCCGAAATATTTCATGGACGTCCGGTAAGAGTTTAGTAATGGATCCATTTGGTCCCGACGGGTAAACATACCCATTTTCAAGTTCGAATGAGCCCAAACCAGGTAAACCCCAATTTTTCTAATTTTCGTGTGCTATAGTTCATGAATTATTGGTGATCTGAAATTCCAAATTTTTATTTGACAAAAATATTCTTCGACGTCGCTTAAGACTTTAGTAATGGAGCCAGTTGGTCTTGACGGGTAAACGGGCCCATTTTCAAGATCAAACGAACCCAAAACAGGTAAGCCCCATTTTTGTCGATTTTCGTGTGCTATAATCCATGGAATTTTTGTGATCCCGAACTTCAAATTTTTTTGCTGAAATTTTTCACGGACATTCGTTAAGACCTTTGTAATGGAGACTGTTTGTCCCGACGGGCAAACGTACCTATTTTCAAGTTGAAACGAGCCCCAAAGTAGGTTAACTCCTATTTTGCCAATTTTTGTTTGCTATACAGCCCATGGATTTTTTGTGATCTAGAATTCTGGATTTGTCTTTGTCGAAATTTTTAATGGACATCCGTTAAGATCTTTGTAATGGAGTCACGTTTGTTCTGACGGGCAAACATGCCCTTTTTCAAGTTCAAACGAGCCCGGAAGCAAGTAAATCCCAATTTTGCCAATTTTCGTGTGCTGTTGTCAATAGAATTTTGGTGATTCGGAATTCTAGATATTTCTTTGCCGACGTTTTTCATAGACATCTGGTAAGACCTTAGTAATAGAGTCAGTTGGCCCCAACTGGCAAACAGACCCATTTTCAAGTTCTAACAAGCCCTAAAAAAGGTAAACCTCCATTTTGCCGATTTTTGTGTGCTATAGTCCATGCATTTTTGGTGATCCAGAATTCTGGATTTTTTTTGCTAAAATTTTTCATGGACGTCGGTTAAGACCTTAGTAATGTATCCAGTTTGTCCTGACAGGTAAACGGGCCAATTTTCAAGTTCAAACGATCCCAAAGCAAGTAAACCCCCATTTTTACTGATTTTCGTGTGCTACAGTTCGTGGATTTTGTGGTGATCCGGAATTTTTGAATTTTGTTTTGCCAAAATTTTTCATGGACGTCCGTTAATACTTTAGTAATGGAGCCAGTTAGTCTTATCGGGTAAAATGATTTATTTTCAAACTCAAACGAGCCCCAAAGCAGGTAAACCTTCATTTTGCCGATATTCATGTGTTATATACCATGGATTTTTCATGAACTGAAATTCCAAATTTTTTTAGGCAAAATTATTCTTGGACGTTTGTTAATACCTTAGAAATGGAGCTAGTTGGTCTCCATGGGCAAACAGGCCCATTTTCAAGTTCAAACGATCTCTAAAGCAAGTAAACCCCCATTTTTCAAATTTTCGTGTGCTATAATCAATGGATTTTTGGTGATCCAGAATTACATATGTTTTTTTGCCAAAATTTTTTGTGGACATCTGTTAAGCACATAGCAATGAAGCCAGTTGGTCCTCAAGGGAAAACAGGCCCATTTTCAAGTTCAAAAGATCCGCAAAGCAGGTAAATCCCCATTTTGCTGATTTTTATGTGCTATAGTGTATGGATTTTTAGTGATCCATAATTCTGGATTTTTTTTTTCAAAATTTTTCTTTGACGTCCGTTAAGACCTTACTAATGATGCCAGGTTGTCCCAACGAGCATACGAGACCATTTTAAAGTTCAAACATGCCCTAAAGCAGGTAAACCTCCATTTTGCTTATTTTCGTGTGCTATGTCCATCGATATTTGGTGATCTATAATTTCAAATTTTATTTGCCAAATTTTTTCATAGACGTGCGTTAAGACCTTTGTAATTGAGCTAGTTGGTCCCGACTGGAAAATAGGCTCATTTTCAAGTTCAAACAATCCCAAAGATGGTAAACCCCCATTTTACGGATTTTGTGTGCTATAGTCCATGGATTTTTGGTGATCAGGAATTCCAAATTATTCTTTGCCGAAATTTTTCATTAACGTCCGTTAAGACCTTAAGAATGGATCCAGTTTGTCCCGATGGGAAAACTGGCCCATTTTCAATTTCAACCGAGCCCCAAAGCAGGTAAACCTCTATTTTGCATATTTTTGTGTGCTATAGTCAATGGAGTTTTGGTGATCCAGAATTCCAAATTTTTTTTGTCAAATTTTTTTCATAGACATCTGTTAAGACCTTAGTAATTGACCCAGTTGGTCGCGACGGGCAAACAAGGCCATTTTCAAGTTCAAACAATCCCCAAAACAGGTAAACACCTCTTTTGCAGATTTTCGTGTGCTATAGTCCATGTGTATTTGGTGATCCAGAATTCCAGATTTCTACTTCCAAAATTTTTCATGCACGTCCGTTAAGACTTTAGTAACGGATCCAGTTGGTCCCGACGGGCAAACAGACCCATTTTCAAGTTCAAACGAGCCTCAAAGCAGGTAAACCCCTATTTTGTCAATTTTCGTGTGCTATAGTCAATGGATTTTTGGTGATCTAGAAATCCAGATTTTTTTTGTCAAAATTTTTCATGGACATCTGTTAAGACCTTAGTAATTGACTTAGTTGGTCGCGACGGGCAAACAAGCCCATTTTCAAGTTCAAACAATCCCCAAAAAAGGTAAACCCCTCTTTTGCAGATTTTCGTGTGCATAGTCAATGTGTGTTTGGTGATCCAGAATTCCAGATTTTTACTTCCAAAATTTTTCATGGACGTCCGTTAAGACTTTAGTAATGAAGCCAGTTGGTCCCTACGGGTAAACAAACCCATTTTCAAGTTCAAACGAGCCCCAAAACAGGTAAACCTCTATTTTTTCCAATTTTAGTGTGCTATAATTAATGGATTTTTAATGATCCAGAATTTCGAATTTTTTTGGCCAAAATATTTTATGGACGTTCATTAAGACCTTAGTAATGAAGCCAGTTTGTCCCGACGGGAAAATGGGATAATTTTCATGTTGAAATGATCCCTAAAGCAGGTACACCCCTATTTTACCGATTTTCGTGTGCTACTCTATATATTTTTTGTGATCCGAAATGGCAGATTTTATTTTTTGCCAATATTGTTCGTGGACGTCCGTTAAGACCCTAGAAATGGAGTCAATTGGTCCCGATAGGCAAACGGGCCCATTTTAAATTTCAAATGAGCCCAAAGCAGGTACACCCCCATTTTAGCAATTTTCGTGAGCTATAGTAAATGGAGTTTTGGTGATTCAAAATTCCTAATTTGTTTTGCAAAAATTTTACATGGACGTCGGCAAAGGTAAACCCCCATTTTGCCGATTTTTGTGTGCTATAGTCCATGGATTTTTGGTGATCCAGAATTCTAGATATTATTTTGCCGACGTTTTTCATGAGCGTCTGTTAAGACCTTAGTAATGGAGCCAGTTGGCTCTGACGGGTAAACGGGCCCATTTTTAAGTTTAAACGAGCCCTAAAGTGGGTAAACCCTTATTTTGGTGATATTCGTGTGCTATAGTCCATCGATTTTTTGTGATCCAGAATTCCAGATTTTTTTTGCTGAAATTTTTGATGGACGTCCGTTAAGACCTTAGTAATGGAGCCAGTTTGTTCCAATGGGCAAACGGGCCCATTTTCAAGTTCAAATGATCCCCAAAGCAGGTAAACCCCCATTATTGCCGTTTTTCATGTGCTACAATCCATGAATTTTTGGTGATCCAGAATTGCAGATTTTTTTTGCCAAAATTTTTATGGACGTTCGTTAAGACCATAGTAATGGAGCCAGTTGGTCCTCACGGGAAAACTAGCCCATTTTCAAATTCAAACGAGCCCCAAAGCAGGTATTCTTCATTTTACCAATTTTTGTGTACTATATTCAATGGATTTTCGATGATCCAAAATTCTCGATTGTTTTTGCCGAAATTATTCATGGACGTTAGTTAAGACCTTAACAATGGAGCTAGTTGGTCCTTATGGGAAAACGGGCCCATTTTCAAGTTCAAATGAGCCCCAAAGCGGGTAAACCCACATTTTTCTTATTTTCATATGCTATAGTCCATAGATTTTCGGTGATCAAAATTACAGATTTTTTTTTGCCAAAACTTTTCATCGACGTCTATTAAGACCTTAGCAATGGAGCAAGTTTGTTCCAATGGGCAAACGAGCCCCAAAGCTGGTAAACCCCCATTAGCTGATGTTAGTGTACTATAGTCCATGAATTTTTGGTGATCCGTAATTCCAGATTTTTTTTGCCTAAATTTTTTATTGACGTCCATTAAGACCTTAGTAATGATGCCAGGTTGTCCAGACGGCCAAACAGACCCATTTTCAAGTTCAAACAAACCCTAATGCAGGTAAATCTCCATTTGTCGATTTTCGTGTGCCATAGTCCATGGATTTTAGGTGATTCAAAATTTCGAAATATTTTTTCCAAATTTTTTTATAGACATGCGTTTAAACCTCATTTATGGAGCCAGTTGGTCCCGACTGGAAAACGGACCATTTTCAAGTACAAACGAGACCAAAGCAGGTAAACCCCTATTTAGCCGATTTTCTTGTGCTATAGTCCATGGATTTATGGTGATCAGGAATTCTAGATTTATTTTCGCCAAAATTTTTCATTAAGAATGGAGCTAGTTGGTCCCGACAGGAAAACAGACCCATTTTCAAGTTCAAATGAGCCCCAAAGCAGGTAAACCCCCATTTTGTCAATTTTCTTGTTCCATTGTCCATGGATTTTTGGTGATCCAGAATTCTGGATTTTTTTTGTCAAAATTTTTAATGGACATCTGTTAAGACCTTAGTATGGAGCCAGTTGGTTCCAACGGGTAAACGGGCCCATTTACAAGTTCAAATGAGCCTCAAAAACAGGTAAGCCTCTATTTTTCTGATTTTCGTGTGCTATAGTCCATAGATTTTTGGTGATCCAGAATTCCAGATTTTTTTTGCCAAAAATTTTCATGGGATTCTGTTAAGATATTAGTAATGGAGAAAGTTTGTCTCAACGGGCAAATGGGCCAATTTTCAAGTTCAAACGAGCCCCAAAAAAGTTAAACCCCTATTTTACCAATTTCCGTGTGCTGTAGTACATGAATTTTTCATGATCTAGAATTCTAGATTTTTTTTTGCTGAAATTTTTCATGGACGTCCGTTAAGACCTTCGTAATAAAGCCAGTTGGTTTCGACGGGAAAATGGGACTATTTTCAAGTTCAAACGGGCCCGAAAGCAGATATATCCACATTTTGCTGATTTTCGTGTGCTATGTCCATGTATTTTTGGTGATCCAGGTTTCTGGATTTCTTTACTGAAATTGTTTATGGATGTCCGTAAAGACCCTAGCAATGGAGTCAGTTGGTCTCGACGGGTAAACAAACCGATTTTAAAGTTCGAACGAGCCCAGGTAAACCCCCATTTTGCCAATTTTCATGTGCTATAGTCCATGGATTTTTAGTGATCCAGAATTCCGGATTATTTTTTGCCGAAATTATTCATGAACGTCTGTTAAGACCTTAGTAATGGAGCCAGTTGGTTCCGACGAGTAAACAGACCCATTTTCAATTTCAAACGAGCCACAAAGCAGGTAAACCCACATTTTACTGATTTTCGTTTGCTATAGTCCATGGATTTTTGGTGATCTGCAATTCCGAATTCTTTTTTGCTAAAATATTTCATGGACGTCTGCTAAGACCTTAGTAATGGATCCAGTTGGTCCCGACGGGAAAACAAACCCATTTTCAATTTCAAACGAGCCCAAAAGTAGGTAAACCCTTATTTTTACTGATTTTCGTGTGCTATAATAGTCCATGGATTTTTGGTGATCCAAAATTCCATATTTTTTTTTGCCAAAATTTTTTAATGGACATCTGTTAAGACCTTAGTAAAAGTGTCAGTTGATCCAGATGGGTAAACGAGCCCATAGCAGGTAAACCCCTATTTTGCCAATTTTTGTATTTAGTCCATGGATTTTTGGTGATTCAGAATTCCAGATTTGTTTTTATCGAAATTTTTCATGGACGTTCGTTAATACCTTAGTAATAGAGCCAGTTGGTCCTGAGAGGCAAATGGTCCCATTTTCAAGTTCAAACGAGCCCAAAAGTAGGTAAACCCCAATTTTACTAATTTTCGTGTGCTATAGTCAATAGATTTTTGGTGATCCGGAATTCTGGATTTTATTTTGGCCAAAATTTTTCATTGATGTCCGTTAAGACCTTAGTAATGCAACCAGTTGGTCCCGACGGGCAAACATGCCCATTTTCAAGTTCAAACATGCCCAAAGTAGGTAAATCCCCATTTTGCCAATTTTTTTTGTGCTATAGTCCATTTTTTTTTTTGTGATCCAGAATTCTGATTTTTTTGGGTATAATTTTGTCATGTACGTCCATTAAGACCTTAGTAATGGAGACAATTGGTCACGAAGGGCAAATAGACCAATTTTTAAGTTCAAACCAGCCCCAAAGTAGGTAAACACCCATTTTACCAATTTTCGTGTGAGATAGTCCATGGATTTTTGGTGATACGGAATTCCAGATTATTTTTTGCCAAAATTTTTAATGGATGTCCATTAAGACCTTAGTAATGGAGCATGTTGGTCCTGACGGGCAAACGAGCCCATTTTCAAGTCTAAACGATCCCCAAAGAAGGTAAACCTCCATTTTGCCGATTTCCGTGTGCTATAGTCCATGAATTATTGGTGATCATGAATTTTGGATTTTTTTTGGTGAAAATTTCATTGACGTCTGTTAAGACCTTAGTAATGGAGCAAGTTAGTCTCGATGGGGATACGGGCCCATTTCCAAGTTCAAACGAGCCCCAAAGAAGGTAAACCTCCATTTTGCCAATTTTCATGTGCTATAGTCCATGGATGTTTGGTGATCCAGAATTCCAGATTGTTTTTTGCCGAAATATTTCATGGACGTTTGTTAAGAGCTTAGTATTGGAGCTAGTTGGTTCCGACGGGCAAATGAACCCATTTTCAAGTTCAAACGAACAACAAACCTACATTTTACTGATTTTTATTTGCTATAGTACATGGATTGTTTGTGATCCGAAATTCTAGATTTTTGTTTACCGAAATATTTCATGGACGTTTGTTAAGACCATAGTAATGGAGTAGTTGGTCCCGATGGGAAAACGGGACCATTTTCAAGTTCAAACCTACCCCAAAGAAGGTAAACCCCATTTTTTACCGATTTTTGTGTGCTATAGTTCATGTATTTTTGGTGATTCGGAATTCTGGATTATTTTTTGCCAAAATTTTTCATGGACGTCTACTAAGACTTTAATAATAGAGTCAGTTGGTTCCGACGGGCAAACGAGCCCATTTCCAAGTTCAAACGATCCCCAAAGTAGGTAATTCCCCATTTTGTTGATTTTCATGTGCTATAATAGTGTATGGATTATTGGTGATCTGAAATTCCAGATTTTTTTGCCAAAAAATTTCATGGCCGTCTGTTTAGACCTTAGTAATCGAGCCAGTTGGTCCCGATGGGCAAACGAGCCCATTTTCAAGTTCAAACGGGCCCCATAGCAGGTAAATCCCTATTTCACCGATTTTCGTACTCAATCTATGAATTTTTGCTGATCTAGAATTCCAGATTTTTTGTTGCCAAAATTTTTCATGGAATTCCGTTAAGACCTTAGTAATGGAGCCAGTTGGTCCTGACGGACAAACGGTCCCATTTTTAAGTTCAAACGAACCCCAAAGCAGGTAAACCCTAATTTTACTAATTTTCGTGTGCTATAGTCCATAAATTTTTGGTGATCCGAAGTACTGGACTTTTTTGGCCAAAATTTTTCATGAACGTCTGTTAATACCTTAGTAATGGATCCAGTTGGTCCCGACAGGCAAACATGCCCATTTTCAAGTTTAAACAAGGCCAAAACAGGTAAACCTTCATTTTGCCAATTTTTTTTATGCTATAGTCCATTTAATTTATGTGATCCAGAATTTCGTATTTTTTTGCCGAATTTTTTCATGGACGTCCGTTAATATCTTAGTAATGGAGCTAGTTGGTCCTGAAGGGCAAACATGACCATTTTCAAGTTCAAACGAGCTCCAAAGCAGATAAACACCCATTTTGCCAATTTTCGTGTGCTATTTATAGTCCATGAATTTTTGGTGATCCGGAATTCCATATTATTTTTTGCCAAAATTTTTCATGGATGTCCGTTAAGACCTTAGTAATGGAGTATGTTTTTCCCGACTGGCAAATGAGCCCATTTCATGTCTAAACGAGCCCCAAAGAAGGTAAACCCCCATTTAGCCGATTTTCATGTGTGCTATAGTCAATGAATTTTTGGTGATCATGAATTAGAGATTTTTTTTTGGTAAAAATTTTCATTGATGTCTGTTAAGACTTTTGTAACTGAGTCGGTTGGTCCCGACGGGAAAACGGGTCCATTTTCTAGTTCAAACGAGCCCCAAAGCCGGTAAACCCTAATTTTGCCGATTTGCATGTGCTATAGTCCATGGATTTTTGGTTATCCAGAATTCCGGATTGTTTTTTGCAGAAAATTTTCATGGACGTCTTTTAAGACCTTAGTAATTGAGCCAATTGGTTTCGACGGGAAAACGGACCCATTTTCATGTTAAAATGAGCCACAAAGCAGGTATACCTACATTTTATTGTTTTTCGTTTACAATATTCCATGGATTTTTTGTGATCCCAAATTTTGGATTTTCCTTTGCTGAAATGTTTCATAGATGTCTATTAAGACCTTAGTAATGCAGCAGTTGGTCCGTACGGGAAAACAGGCCCATTTCCAAGTTCAAACCAACCCCAAAGAAGGTAAACCCCCTTTTTTACCAATTTTCGTGTGCTATAGTCCATGGATTTTTTGTGATTTGGAATTGTGAATTGTTTTTTGCCAAAATTTTTAATGGACATCCGTGAAGACCTTTATAATGGAGTCAGTTAGTCCCGACGGGTAAATGGGCCCATTTTCAAGTTTAAACGAGCCCTAAAGTAGGTAAATCCCCATTTTGCTGATTTTCGTGTGCTATAATAGTCTATGGATTTTTGGTGATCCAAAATTCTAGATTGTGTTTTGTTGAAATTTTTAATGGACATCCGTTAAGACCTTAGTATTGGAGCCAGTTGGTCGCGATGAGCAAACGAACCCCATAGCAGGTAAACTCCTATTTTGGTGATTTTCATATTCAGTCCATGAATTTTTGTTGATCTAGAATTCTAAATTTTTTTTGGCCGAAATTTTCCATGGACGTCCGTTAAGAGCTTAGTAATGGAGCCAGTTGGTCCCGATGGACAAACAAACTCATTTTCAAGTTCAAACAAACCCAAAGCAGGTAAACCCTCATTTTGCTGATTTTTTTGTTCTATAGTCCATGTATTTTTGGTGATCCAGAATTCCATATTTTTTTTTGCCGAATTATTTCATGGACATCCGTTAAGACCTTAGTAATGGAGACAGTTGATCCCGAATGGCAAACAGGCCCATTTTCAAGTTCAAACGAGCTCCAAAGCAACTAAACACCTATTTTGCCAATTTTCATTTGCTATAGTCCATGAATTTTTGGTGATCCAGATTACCGGATTAGTTTTTGCCAAAATTTGTCATGGATGACCATTAAGACCTTAGTAATGGAGCACGTTGGTCTCGACGGGCAAACTAGCCCATTTTAAAGTCTAAACGAGCCCCAAAGAAGGTAAACCCCCATTTTGTCAATTTTCGTATGCTATAGTCCATGGTTTTTGGTGATCATGAATTTCGAAATTTTTTTCGGTGAAAATTTTCATTGACGTTTGTTAAAACCTTAGTGATGAAGCCATTTGGTCCTGACGAGCAAAAATGCCCATTTTCAAGGTCAAACGAGCCCCAAAGCAGGTAAACCCCCATTTTGCTGATTTTTGTGTACTAGTCCATGGATTTTTTGGATCCGGAATTCCACATTTTTTTGGTAAAAATTTTTCATAGACGTCCGTTAAGACCTTAGTAATGGAGCTTGTTGGTCACGAAGGGCAAACAGGTCCATTTTCAAGTTCAAACAAGCCCCAAAACTGGTAAACCCCCATTTTGCCGATTTTCGTATGCTATACTCCATGAATTTTTGGTGATTCAGAATTTCGGATTTTTTTTGCCAAAATTATACTTGGAAGTCCGTTAAGACATTGGTAATGGAGCTAGTTTGTCCCGACGAGCAAATGGGCCTATTTTCAACTTCAAACGAGCCCCAAAGCAGGTAAATCCCTATTTTGCCGATTTTCGTTTTGGTTCATGGATTTTTGGTGATTCGAAATTCTAGGTTTTGTTTTTGCCGAAATTTTTCATGATCGTCCGTTAAGACTTTAGTAATGGAGCCAGTTGTTCCCAACAGGTAAACGGGCCCATTTTCATGTTCAAATGACCCCCAAAGCAGGTAAACCCCCATTTGGCCAATTTTCGTGTGCTATAGTTCATGGAATTTTGATGATCCGAAATTCCAGATATTTTTTTGCCGAAAATATTTATGGACGTCCGTTAAGACCTTAGTAATGGAGCCAGTTGGTCCCGACAGGAAAACGGTCCCATTTTCAAGTTCAAACAATCATAGTAAACGGCAATTTTTGCCGATTTTCGTGTGCTTATAGTCCATGGATTTTTGGTGATCGAGAATTTTGAATATTTTTGCTAAACTTTATCATGGACGTCAAGTAAGACTTTAGTAATGGAAACAGTTGGTCCCGACGGTAAAACGGGCCTTTTTTCAAGTTCAAACGTGCCCAAAGCAGGTTAACCCCTATTGGTGATCCGAAATTCTGGATTTTTTTTTGCTAAAATTTTTCATGTAACAAGGCACATAGAACCCCAAAAGGCACCATGTAAGCCACTTAGCATATAATAACATAAAGCATTAGAACAATAAGAGTAAAACACGTTTCAAGTCGTAAAAGGTTTTTCATAAAAGTACAGTGGAAGTCTAGACTTGTCGTAATATAGCCATCTATTACAATACTTGAATCAAATTAGGCCTAGCCTATACAACATGTCTGAAATTGGAAATACAATAAAAGAAAGTACAAAGATAGCACCCGTCCTCGAATAATGAGGACTCACCAACAAGTTAGGAGGAATGATCAAGTCCAATCTCTAGCCACAATGGGGACCACCTTGAGAATCGGACCCTACACTTGGGGAAAATGTAGGAGAATATGGGTTAGTACACAAATGCACTAAGTATGATAGCCATGCATATAAACCTTGAAAACACGCTAAAAGGGGCATTTTTGTTGAATGCATGCAATTTACTAGGTCAAAGCATCATTTTGAAGACAATAGAAAAGCATGAGTCATAAACATATTCATTACATTGATCATGATATCATAAGAGAAACATACCATAAGTATTCTTAAATCATACTTGTGCAAGCATGAATAAGATCACATAATCCCACCCAAACTAAGTAAAGCTTCTTGAGTAGCCATAGTTCATAATTCATATTCTCGTCATAGTGGGAATAAGCCTTAACCGACATAGACCATGTGAGCATAGCATGGAATCTGGTGTTACTGTCACGACCCAAGGGTACCCCCTAGATGTATCAAGGCACATAGAACCCCGGAAGGCACCATGTAAGCCACTTACCATATCATAACATAAAGCATTAGAACAATAAGAGTAAAACACATTTTCATGTCTTAAAAAGTTTTTCATTAAAGCAAAGAAAAAGTCTAGACTTGTCTCAATTTAGCCATTTATTACAATACTTGAATCAAATTGGGCCTAGCCCATAAACATGCCCGAAAATGGAAATACGATAAAAGAAACTACTAAGATAGCATCCGTCCTCGAATCATGAGTACTCACCAACAAGCTGGGAGAAATGATCAAATCCAATCTCTAGCGAGAATGGGGACCACCTTGAGAACTGGACCCTATACGTGGTAAAAATTTAGGAAGATATGGGTTAGTACAAAAATGCACGAAGTATGATAGCAATGTATAAAATCATGAAAACATGCTAAAAGGGACATTTTAGTTAAATGCATGCAATTTGCTATGTTAAAGCATCATTTCGAAGATAATGGAGAGGCATAAGTCAGAATCATAACCAACTCATAGATCATCATACCATAAGAGGAACATACTATAAATACCCTCAAAGCATACTTGTGCAATACATGGATAAGATCCATAATCCCACCCATACTAAGTAAAGTTTCTTGAGTAAATATAGTTCATAATTCATATTCTTCTTCATACTATCAGAGTGGGGAATAAGCCTTAACCGACATAGACCATGTGAGCTTACCATGGAATCCGGTGTCTACCCCACACCGAAAAGGGGTTGTCCTACTTGCCTAAGGTAGAACCATACTCTTAGCTTAGATGGATCCACTACCTAACTACCGATGTGGGCACATAGTTTATGGGATAAGGAGATTTCTACTAGAAACCTAGACTCAACTAAGGTAGAAGGTTTCCATCTCATGAAATACATACGCTTGGGAACCCAGACTCAACTAAGGTAGAAGGAACCCATTTGGAAAGCCGGACTCAACTAGTGTAAAAGCTTTCATGGGAAGCCGGACTAAACTATCGTATAAGCTTCCATCTCATATTCATAGCCAGTCGGTGCTAAGCATTAATTCCCATATATTACATATTAAGTCTTGACTTAAGTTCATATTCACGGAAGAATGTCTTAACACTCAATCCAACATAATTCATACTATAGCTCATAGATTCAATAGGTGAGAATAACATTTCAACCTTAGAATCACCATATTGTGAGAAGACCTTTCACATCATATCATATTCATACATAAGTGTGTACATGAGGATAACCTCCAACAATATAACAACTAGATCATAGTCATATTCACCTTACTCTCAAAGTGTTTTTAAAGTATATACATAAATCTTATAATCATGCATAATTCACATACTTTGCCCTTCAAGGAACATAGATCATATTCCATCAACACATCTAGAATTAATACATTAGACATAGATAATAACATAATTCAAATATCTCAATTACTACAAGCATAATCTCATAATATTCTTCTTTCATCAATTCACCCACATCACAAGGTAATAAATTGGGAGCATGGGTATTTCATGGATTCTTGGGGGATTTCAACATAAAACCATAATAAATCTTCAATTCAATCATAATATAAAGTAATTAAATCTATAGAACCATTTTTGAAAAGGAATCCATGACTTGGAGTCAAACCCTAACTTTTGGGGGAATTACTAGTTTTGAAATTGAGTTGGGAGGGACTCCATGGATGAAGACTATCCATGGATGAAGGATCCATACCTTAGCTATTAATATCAATGGAATTGGTGTGAAAACTTTGCTTCTTGAACCCTAGCTCCACCTTCTTCTTTCTTCTTCTTCCTTGAAGTTCTAGAGAGAGAATTTTTGGAGAGGAGATGAATTTTGGGAAATATTTGGGTGTTGTGAAAATATGACTTAGTTTAGGTTAATTTAACTTAAAAATGACTTATATAGTGACCCCAAACTTACCCAAAATGACTTCACTTTGATAGGACTTAAACCGGAATTACCCAAACTAACCCTCACTTAAAGTGAGCTGCCAGGGACCACGTGGGGCTCCACGAGTTGTGGTCCCATCCGTGGTCTTGAGGCAGTGGATAGGCAACAAGTGCCTTTAGCTCAAAAGCCCAAAGCATCTTCACGAGGGGCTCCACGAGCTGTGGTCCCTCTTGTGGACCTTGAAGAAGTGGCTAAACCACTTCTTTATCAACCCTCAACCACTGAGGCATGATCAAGGCCACTGCCACAAGCCGTCTAAGGCTTCACGGGTTATGAAGTAGCTCGTGGGGAGGAGACAATTTGAGGTAGCCTTAAGGAGGCTACTGCCTCCACCTTCACGAGTGGCACCACGACTCGTGGTGACCACCAGTGGTCGTGAAGGCCCTCGTGGTGTTGGGGCAATGCCTGGCAAGGCTTGGGTAGTCGTGGTCCTTGCCCCTTTTCCGTTGGCCCTAGGCCACCACCAAGACTCTAATACTCTAACGTTTAGCTCTAGTTTTAGCCTACTAAATTCTGGAGTTTTATAGTTACCCACACCGAAAAGGGTTATCCTACTTGTCTAAGGTAGAACCATACTCTTAGCTTTAGGTGGATGCATTTAGCTAGGTAACCTATGGGGGCATGTAGTTTATGGGATAAGGGAGATTGCTACTAGAAACCCGCCCTTTCTAGCGAAGGAGCTTCCATCTCAAGATATTCTTTCTAGAAACTCGCCCTTTCTAGCGGGGGAGCTTCAATCTCATATCAATATACACTCGGTGCTAAGCACAATTCCTATGGAGTACATATTAAGTCTTGACTTAAGTTCATATTCATGGCGGAATGCCTTGACACTCAATCCAACATAATTCATAAGATTGCTCATAGATTCAATAAGTGAGAATAGCGCTTCAACCTTAGAATCATCATTATGTGAGAAAAACTTCCGCATTATGTTCATTATGTGTTCATGAGAATAGCCTTTCAATCAACACAACAACATTATCATAATCATGGACAATTCACTCTCAAAGTGTTCTTAAAACATATACATAAATCTCATAATTATACATAACATCATAATTTACCCTTCAAGGATCAAGGATCATATTCAATCAACACATCTAGAATTACTACATTAGACATGGATAATAACATAATTCAACTAAATCTGTTACTACAAGCATAATCTAATAATATCATTCTTTAATCAATTCACCCACATCACAAGGTCATAAATTGGGAATATGGGGATTTTCATGGATTCTTGGGGGATTTTAACATAAAACCATAATAAATCATCAATTCAATCATAATATAAAGCAATTAAATCAATAGAATCGTTTTGGAAAGGAATCCATGAATTGGAGTCAAACCCTAGCTTTGGGGGAATTTCTACCTTTGAAATTTAGTTTTAAAGGGACTCCATGGACGAATTTTATCCATGGATGAAGAGCTACCATACCTTAGCTATGAATCTCCAAAGAATTTTTGTAGGAAACCTTGCTCCTTCAAAGACTAGCTCAAACTTCCTTCTTCTTTTTCCTTAAAGTTCTACAAAGAGATTTTTTATTTTTGGAGAGGATGAGTTCTTTTGGGATTTTTAGAATAATGGCCTGGATGACTTAATATGGTGACTTAAAAACCTTATATAGTTAGTCTAATTTAGTGTAAAACGACGTCACTGAATATTAATTAAAATTGGGAATCCCCAAAATGCCCCCAAGTGTAACTGCGAAAAAGTAATTTCAGGCCTCACCCACGGCCCAGGACCATGGGTTGTGGATGGACCCACGCGGCGTGCTGGTGAACTGTGGGTGGAGGTTCAGAGAGTCTTTTTCTAAGGCCTTGACCCATGACACCTCACCCATGGGACGTAGGCTGAACCACGAGATGTGAGTCCCCTCCGTGGGTCACTGACACGCAGTCTTTGAAGGGTTCTCCTCAAGGACCCATGGTTGGTCCTTGGGGGTCGTACCTACGTTTTAACATGGAACTCTATATTTTTAGGTACGGTTAGGTACATTTACGACTCTAACCCTCATGTTAAGATCTAGTTTATCCTACTAGTTTCTGGAGTGTTACAATATCTCCCCCTTGGGAACATTCGTCCTCGAATGGTGATCTAGACACCTTATGGAAGTAAAGACTCAAGACTAGCAGCCCATCATGAAACATCAAAATAATGCACAATTCAAAGGGAGAAACTTCAACTCCATCTCAAACATAATCAATGCAACAGAAGGTACTAGGAACTTCATCTAACAACCCATTATGCATGAAATTTCAACATTTCTCATATTCATAGGAGGAATTACCTTATCTAACTAAAATCATGCTCAACAAAATATCATGGAGCCAATATGCAATTACTCTCAAAAGCACACTAAAGCATGTTCATCAATTCATTTCATGAAGTTCATAGGCAACTCATACTCAATGCACAACAACATGAGGAAAGTCAATCATAAAAAACTCATTTTCTTACTAAACATGAATTTCATCAAGAACATGCATAATATAAGGAAATCATGGAAAAACACAAACCAGACACATGACTCCCAAATCACTAAAACTCAAGAGGAACCACTTACCTCAAGCTTGAATAGGAGTAGAAGGAAAGAGATGAGGATATCAGAACTTCATATCGGCCTCGGCCTCCCAAGTAGCCCCAACTAAATGATTTCTCCATAAAACCTACACGAAGCTATTTCCTTGTTTCTCAATCTCTTTACTTGCCGATCTATGATCTTTATAGAAACCTCTTCATATGAAAGACCTTCGTCAACTCCCAAACCTTCTAGGGGAATAATGGATGTCAAATCTCCAATACACTTCTTAAGCATAGAAACATAAAATACCGTATGAACCAGGGCCAACTCATAGGCAACCTTCCCAATACATTTCAAAATTTGATATGGGCCTACATACCGGGGACTAAGTTTTCCTTTCTTGCCAAATCTCATCACATCCTTTATGGGTGAGATTTTCAAATAGACCCAAGCATTAACTTCAAATTCTAGATCCCTTCGTCTCACATCGGCATAAGACTTTTGTCTACTTTGAGCCGTTCTCAACCTTTCTCTAATAAGTCAAACTTTCTCGATGGCTTTATTAACCAATTCAGGACCTATCAAAGCAATTTCACCTATGTCAAACCAACCAACCGGAGACCTACATCTTCTATCATATAAGGCTTCAAAGGGATCCATACCGATACTTGAGTGATAGCTATTATTGTAGGCAAACTTTATTAATGGAAAATGGTCATTCCAATTACCCTTGAAGTCTGTAACACATGCCCTCAACATATCTTCCAATGTTTGGATGGTACGCTTCACTTGCCCATCGCTTTGGGGATGAAAAGTCGTGCTAAGCTTAACCTTAGTACCAAGCTCTTTTTGGAATGACTTCCAAAAGTGTGAAGTAAATAGAGTACCCCAATCCGAAATAATAGATAAAGGAACCCATGCAACTTCACTATCTCTCTTATATACAACTTGGCATAGTCTTCCACCGAAAAAGAAACCTTGATGGGAATAAAGTGGGCTGATTTTGTCATCCGATCTATAATGATCCAAATAGATTTATGTTGCCTTCGGGTGCGAGGCAAACCCACTATAAAGTCCATATTTACATCTTCCCACTTCCAAGTGGGAATACTCATATCTTGGGACAATCCTCCCGGCCTTTGATGTTCAACCTTAACTTGTTGACAATTAGGACATTTGGCTACAAATCCCGCGATATATTTCTTCATACCATTCCACCAATAGACTTCTCGTAGATCACGGTACATCTTAGTGGCTCTCGGATGAATAGAATACCGAGAACTATGAGCTTTTTCTAAAACTTGTTCCCTCAAACCATCAACATCCGGAACACATAACCGACCTTGGTACTTAAGCACCCCATCTCCCCTTTGGGAGAAAGCCTCAACGAACTTCTTAAGTACCGACTCCTTCAACTCAACTAATATAAGATCAAGGCCTTGTTTAGACTTCACATCCATCACAAAGGACGATTCCGAGCCATTATGGACCATGAAACCACCCTTGGTGAAATCCACTAGTTGGACAGCTAGTCGGGCCAATCTATGCACCTCACGAACCAATTCTTTCTTTTCATCCTCTACATGAGCCGTACTACCCATGGACAATCTACTAAATCCGTCCTCTACAACATTAGCTTTTCCGGGGTGGTAAAGGACACTCATGTCATAATCCTTTAATAATTCTAACCACCTTCATTGGCGAAGATTCAAGTCCTTTTGACTAAGTACATATTGAAGACTCTTATGATCGGTGAAAACATCCACATGAACCCCATACAAATAATGCCTCCATATTTTTAAGTCAAACACAACCGCTGCTAATTTAAGATCATGGGTCGGATAATTCTTCTCATGGACTTTAAGTTGCCTTGAAGCATAGGCAATCACTTTACCGTTTTGCATGAGCACACATCCCAACCCCACTCTAGAGGTATCACAATACACTATAAAACCATTCATACCCTCCGATAAGGTCAACACTAGAGTGCATGTAAGTCTATCTTTCAACTCGTGGAAGCTTTTCTCACAAGCCTCCGACAACTCAGACTTAGCCTTCTTTTGATTCAAAGCCGTCAACGGAGAAGCAATGGAAGAAAACCTGTCAACAAACCTCCTATAGTAACCGGCCAAACCTAAAAAGCTTATAATGTCGGAATGAGTTAGAGGTCTAGGCCAACTCTTGACCACGTCCTTCTTCTTAGGATCTACCTCAATACCCTTTTCTTGACACAATATGACCAAAGAAAGCTACAGACCTTAACCAAAGTTCATACTTGCTAAACTTTGCAAAAAGGTTGTTGGTCCTTAAGAACTTGAAACACAATTCTCAAATGGTCCACATGCTCATTTTCACTCTTAGAATAGATCAAAATATCATCGATAAATACAATCACAAACATGTCTAGGTATTGCCTAAAAACTCTATTCATCAAGTCCATAAACGCCGCCAGAGCATTAGTCAACCCAAATGACAGCACTAGGAATTCATAATGATTATATCGAATTCGAAAAGCCATATTAAGAATATCTACCCCTCTCACCCTCAATTGGTGATAACCCGAACGAAGATCAATCTTAGAGAAATAGCTAGCCCCTTAAAGTTGGTCAAGCAAATCATCAATTCTCGGAAGAGGATACTTATTCTTGATGGTCACTTTATTCAATTGACGATAATCGATGCGTATTCTAAGAGACCCATCCTTCTTTCTACCAAATAACACAGGAGCAACCCATGGAGAGATACTCAGTCGGATGAAAACCTTATCTAATAAATCTTTTAGTTGCTCTTTCAACTCGGCCGGATCCATTCTATAAGGAGGAATGGAGATAGGTTGCGTATCTGGTAAAAGTTCAGTACCAAAATTTATTTCTCGCTCGGGAGGAATACTAGGTAAATCATCAGGAAAGACTTCTGGGAACTCATTCACTACCTGAACCAACTCTAGAGAAGGGATTTCGAATTCACTATCCCTCACCATAACAAGATGCTAAATACACCCTTTGGAGATCATCTTCCGAGCTTTAAGACAAGAGACAAATTAACCTCTAGGTATAGAATTCCCCCCTTCCACTCTAAAATAGGCTCATTTGAAAATTGGAATCTAACCACCTGAGTCCTACAATCGATAGAGGCATCACATGCATGCAACCAATTCATACCCAAAATCACATCAAAGTCTTACATGTCTAACTCTACCTAATTCACCAAAGTAAATCTATGGGATAAGAAAATGGGACATCCCCTATAGACTCTCTTAGCCACCACCAAATCACTAACCAGGGTAGAGACCGAAAAAGGTTACACTAAAACTTCAGGGAGTATATCAAATTTTATGGCCATAAAAGGTGTGACAAAGGACAAAGTAGCAGCGGGTTCTAACAAAGCATACACATTAATAAGAAAGACTTTTAACATACCGGTCACCAGATCTAGGGAGCACTAGTGGTCACCTCGGGATTAAAGAGCATAAAAATGGTTTTGCTTTGGGGCATTGGAGTTTGAACCTCTTGGAGGGGCTTGCTTGCCTTGTTTTCCTTTGACCGAAAGTGTTGGGCAATTCCTCAATTGATGACCACTCTTACCACAACCAAAACAGACACCCGTGCCGGCTAGGCACTTCGCATCATGTTTCTTCCTACATTTTGCACAATCAGGCCTATTCACGTAAGAGCCACCACTATTACCTCCTTGAGGTTTAGGGTTAAACACCCTATCCTTGTTGACCCTTGGCGGAGCACTAGAGGAGCCTTGATTGGAGAACCTTTGTTTGAACCTTGGTCAACCTTGTCCATCGGACATAGCATTGGAGAAGTTCCCATCACCTGTCCTAGCTTTATTCGCATCCTTATTATTTTTCTTGAGTTTCTCTTCCTCTATTTTTTGGGTATACACCATAAGACGTGAGATATCCATATCATGATGGAGCATTGCTGAACAACATTTTTTTACTACTAAGCCGGACAAACTCGTCAAAAACCTACTCATCTCATCCCTCCAATCCGACACCATAGTTGGAGCATACTTGGACAATTGAGTGAACTTTAGTGCATACTCTTTCACGCTCATGCTTCCTTATCGAAGGTTAATGAACTCTTCCACCTTAGCTTCCGTCAACTCTCGGGGAAAGAACGTATCCAAAAATACTAATTGAAACACTTCCCACTCTATAGGACCCACTCCTACCGGACTATTGTTCTTCCATTGATTATACCATATTTGAGCAACATTTTTCAATTGGTAAGAGTTTAACTCCACTTTTTCTACTGAAGTCACCCCCATAATGTCGAGTATTTTATAAACCTCTTCCATAAATTCTTGAGGATCCTCTTCCACTTTGCAGCCATGAAATTTGAGAGGGTTTATTCTAGCAAAATCCCTAACCCTTGAAGCAGCCGAATTCACATTAGGATTCATATGAGACAGAAAATGTCTATTGGCCTGAGCCGTCACAACTTGAGCTTGAGTAGTCAAAGCTTGGGACAACATTTGAAAACTCGACCTAACCTCTACATCCAACATAGCCAAAAGATTAATCCTAGCTTGATTAGCTTGAGGAGCTTCTTCATTCACATTTTCACTCTCCATTCTTCTTGCGTTAGACCTTCGCGTATTCATATCCTGAAGACACAAGAGAACGATTAGGAGAGGGACTTTATAGAGTTAAACTCTAAGACATGACTTAAGAGTAATGAAAGAACTGTAGTTTCCTAATCATCTTGTAGCCTTTCATTCATAAATGTAGCGCGCTTCACACCCATGAACAAGACTCTACTAGGCGTGGCTTATGAGACATCATCCTAGAATCATTCTAAACCTCGTGCTCTGATTACCAAGTTTGTCACAACCCAAGGCAACCCCAAAGATGTACAAGGCACATAGAACCCCGGAAGGCACCATGTAAGCCACTTAGCATATCATAACATAAAGCATTAGAAAAATAAGAGTAAAACATGTTTCAAGTCTTAAAAAGTTTTTCATAAAAGCAAAGCAGAAGTCTAGACTTGTCTCAATATAACCATATATTACAATACTTGAATCAAATTGGGCCTAGCCCCTACAACATGTCCAAAAATGGAAATACAATAAAAGAAACTACAAAGATAGCATCCGTCCTAGAATCATGAGGACTCACCAACAAACTAGGAGGAATGATCAAGTCCAAGCTCTAGCCACAATGAGGACCACCTTGAGAACCGAACCCTACACTTGCGGAAAATGTAGGAAAATATGGGTTCGTAAATAAATGCACTAAGTATGATAGCCATGCATGAAAACGTTGAAAACATGCTAAAAAGGACATTTTTGTTGAATGCATGCAATTTACTAGGTCAAAGCATCATTTTGAAGACAATAGAAAAGCATGAGTCATAAACATATTCATTACATGGATCATCATATCATAAGAGAAATATACCATAAGTACGCTCAAAGCATACTTGTGCAATGCATGAATAAGATCCTATAATCCCACCCATACTAAGTAAAGCTTCTTGAGTAGCCATAGTTCATAATTCATATTCTTCTCATAATGGGAATAAGCCTTAACCGACATAGACCATGTGAGCTTAGCATGGAATACGGTGTTACCCACACCGAAAATGATTGTCCTACTTGCCTAAGATCGAACCATACTCTTAGCTTTAGGTTGATCCATTTAGCTAGGTAACCTACGGGGGCACGTAGTTTATGGGATAAGGGAGATTGCTACTAGAAACCCACCCTTTCTAGCGTGGAAGCTTCGATCTCATATCAATATCACTCGGTGCAATGAATAACTCCCACAGAGTACATATTAAGTCTTGACTTAATTTCATATTCATGAAAGAATGCATTGACACTCAATCCAACATAATTCATAAGATAGCTCATAGATTAAATAGGTGAGAATAGCCTTTCAACCTTAGAATCATCATTCTGTGAGAAAACCTTTCATATTATGTTCATTATGTGTTCATGAGAATAGCCTATCAATCAACACAACAACATTATCATAATCATGGACACTTCACTCTCAAAGTGTTCTTAAAGCACATACATAAATCTCATAATTATGCATAACATCATAATTTACCCTTCAAGGATCAAGGATCATATTCAATCAAAACGTCTAGAATTATTACATTAGACATGGATAATAACATAATTCAATTAACTCAATTACCACAAGAATAATCTCATAATATCATTCTTTCATCAATTCACCCACATCACAAGGTCATAAGTGGAGAATATGGGGTTTTTTCATGGATTCTTGGGAGATTTCAACATAAAACCATAATAAATCATCAATTCAATCATAATATAAAGTAATTAAATCAATAGAATTGCTTTTGAAAAGGAATCCATGACTTGGAGTCAAACCCTAGCTTTTGGGGAATTTCTACCTTTGAAATTGAGTTTTGAAGGGACTCTATGGACGAATTCTATCCATGTATGAAGAGCTACCATACCTTAGCTACGAATCTCCAAAAACTCTTAGTAGAAAACCTTGCTCCTTCAAACCCTAGCACCAACTTCCTTCTTCTTCTTCTTCCTTGAAGTTCTAGAGAGAGAATTATTTTTGGAGAGGATGAGTTCTTTTGGGATTTTTAGAATAATGGCTTGGATGACTTCATTTGGTGGCTTAAAAACCTTATATAGTTAGTCTAATTTAGTGTCAAATGACATCACATAATATTAATTAAACCGAGAATCCCCAAAATGCCCCAAGTGTAACTGCCAGGCCTCACCCACGGCGCCACGACCACGGTTCGTGGATGGACCCATGTGGCGTGTTGGTGAACCGTGGGTGGAGGTTCAGAGAGCCTCTTTCTGAGGCCTTGACCCACGACCCCTCACCCACGGGGCGTGGGCTAACCTATGAGGCGTGAGTCCCCTCCGTGGGTCACAACCAGACAGTCTTCTAAGGGTCCTTCAAGGACCCATGGTTGGTCCTTGAGGGTAATACCTTGACGTTCTAACACAAAACCCTATATTTTTAGGTACGGGGAGGTATGTTTACAACTTTAAACCTCATGTTAAGCTCTAGTTTAGCATACTAGATTTCGAAGCTTTACAAAAAAAATTTGCCGAAATTTTTCATGGACGTTCGTTAAGACCTTAGCAACGGAGCCAATTGGTCCTCACGGGCAAACGGGCCAATTTTCAAGTTCAAATGAGCCCTAAAGCAGGTAAACCCCCATTATGCCAATTTTTGTGTGCTATAGTCCCTGAATTTTTGGTGATCCAGAATTTCGAATTTTGTTTGCCAAAATTTTTCTTAGACGTCTATTAAGACCTTAGGAATGGAGCCAGTTGGTCCCCACGGGAAAACATGCCTATTATCAAGTTCAAACAAGCCCAAAAGCAGGTAAACCCCAATTTTTCCTATTTTCGTGTGCTATAGTCCGTGGATTTTTGGTTATCCGGAATTCTGAATTATTTTTTTCGAAAGTTTTCTTGGACGTCCGTTAAGACCTTAGTAATGGAGCTAGTTCGTCCAGACAGGCAAACAGACCTATTTTCAAGTTCAAACGAGCCCCACAGAAGGTAAACCTCCATTTTGTCGATTTTTGTGTGCAGTCCATGGATTATTGGTGATCCAGAATTTTGGATTTTTTTTGCCAAAAGTTTTCATGGACGTACTTTAATACCTTAGTAATGGAGCATGTTGGTCCCGACAAGGAAACGGGCCCATTTTCAAGTTCAAACAATCCTCAAAGGAAGTAAACCCCCATTTTCCCGATTTTTGTGTGCTATAGTCCATAGAGTTTTAGTGATCCAAAATTCCAGATTTGTTTTTGTCAAATTTTTTTATGGACATCCGTTAAGACCTTAGTTATGGAGCCAGTTGGTCGCCACGGGCAAACGGGCCCATTTTCAAGTTCAAACGAGCCCCAAAGTAGGTAAATCCCTATTTTGTCGATTTTTGTATCCTATAGTCCATGGATTTTTGGTAATCCTGAATTCTGGATTTTTTTTTGTTGAAATCTTTTAAGAACGTCCGTTAAGACCTTAGTAATAGAGTCAGTTGGTCCCGACAAGCAAACATGCCCATTTTCAAGTTCAAACGAGCCCCAAAGCAGTTAAACCCACATATTCCCAATTTTTGTGTTCTATAGTTCATGTATTTTTGGTGATCAAGATTTCTAGTTTTTTTTTGCCGAAAGTTTTCATTGACATCCGTTAATACCTTAGTAATGTTGCCAGTTGGTCTCAACGGGCAAACAGGGCCATTTTTGAGTTCAAACGAGGCCCAGACCAGGTAAACCCCTATTTTGCCGATTTTCGTGTACTATAATAGTCCATGAATTTTTAATGATTCGGAATTTCGAATTAATTTTTATCGACTTTTTTCATGGACGTCTGTTAAGGCCTTAGTAATGGAGTCAGTTGGTCCCGATGGGAAAACAAGCCCGTTTTCAAGTGCAAACGAGCCCCTAATCAGGTAAACCCCCATTTTGCCGATTTTTGTGTGCTATAATCTATGGATTTTTAGGGATTTAGAATTTCAGATTTTTTTGCCGAAATTTTTCATGGACATCTATTAAGACCTTAGAAATGCAGTCAGTTGGTCCGGACGGGCAAACATGCTAATTTTCATATTAAAACGAGCCCTAAACTAAGTAAACCCCATTTTGCCAATTTTCGTGTACTAGTCCATGAAATTTTGGTGATCCAGAATTCTGAATTTTGTTTTTGCCAAAACTTTTCATGGACGTCCGTTAAGACATTAGTAATGTAGTTAGTTGGTCCCGACGGGTAAACGGGCCTATTTTCAAGTTCAAACAAGCTCCAAAGCAGGTAAACCCCTATTTTTCCTGATTTTCTCGTGCTATAATCAATGGATATTTGGTGATCCGAAGTTTTAGATTTTTTTTTACCGAAACATTTCATGGACGTCAGTTAAGACATTAGTAATGGAACCAATTTTTCCCGATGGTCAAACAGGACCAGTTTTATGTTCAAACGAGCCCTAAAGCAGGTAAACCCTCATTTTGCCAATTTTCGTGTGCTATAGTCCATGGATTTTTGGTGATACGGAATTCCAGATTTTTTTTGCCAAAAGTTTTCATGGACGTCCGTTAAGACCTTAGTAATGGAACTAGTTGGTCCGACGGGAAAACGAGCTCATTTTCAAGTTCAAACGATTCCCAAAGCAGGTAAACCCCCATTTTACCGATTTTCGTGTGCTATAGTCCATGGATTTTTGGTGATTCAGAATTTCAAAATTTTTTTTGCCGAAATTTTCATGGACGTCTTTTAAGAACTTAGAAATGGAGCCAGTTTGTCCCGATGGGCAAATACGCCTATTTTAAAGTTCAAACGATCTGCTAAGCAGGTAAACCCCCATTTTGCCAATTTTTGTGTGCTATTGTCCATTGATTTTTGGTGATCCCGAAATCCAGATTTGTTTTGCCAAAATTTTTCATGGACGTCCGTTAAAACCTTAATAATAGAGCATTTGGTCCCGACGGGAAAAAGGGCTCATTTTCAAGTCCAAACGAGCCCCATAGCAGGTAAGCCCCCATTTTTCCCATTTTCGTGTGCTATATAGTGCTTGGATTTTTGGTGATCCAAAATTATAAAAAAAAATTCCCAAAAAATTTCATGGATGTCCGTTAAGCCCTTAGAAATGGAGCCAGTTGGTCCCGATGGGCAAACGGGCCAATTTTCATATTCAAACGAGCCCCAAAGTAGGTAAACTCCTATTTTGCCGATTTTTGTGTGCTATAGTCCATGGATTTTTTGTGATCCATTATGGACGTCCTTTAAGACCTTAGTAATGGAGCTAGTTGGTCTTGACGGAAAATTGGCCCATTTTCAAATTCCAACGAGCCCCAAAGAAGGTATACCCTCATTTTTGCTTATTTTCGTGTGCTATAATTAATGGATATTTGGTGATCTGGAATTTCAGATTTGTTTTGCCGAAATTTTTCATGGACTTCCGTTAAGATCTTAGTAATGGAACCAGTTGGTCCTGTCGGGTAAACTGGCCCATTTTTATGTTCAAACGAGCCCCAAAGCAGGTAAACTCCTATTTTGCTTATTTTAGTGTGCTATAGTCCATGGATTTTTGGTAATCCGGAATTCCAGATTTTTTTTGCCAAAATTTTTAATGGACGTCCATTAAGACCTTAGCAATGGAGCCAGTTGGTCCCCACGGGTGAACGTGTCCATTTTCAAGTTCAAATGAGCTCCAAAGCAGGTAAACCCCTATTTTGCTGATTTTCGTGTGTTATAGTCAATGAATTTTTGGTGATTCAGAATTCCAGATTTTTTTTGTCAAAATTTTTTATGGACTTCCGTTAAGACCTTAGCAATTGAGTCATTTGGTCCCAATGGAATAAAGGGCCCATTTTAAACTTCAAACGAGCCCCAAAGCAGGTAAACCCCCATTTTGTCGATTTTTGGTGTGCTATAGTCCAGACTTAAATAATGAAAAGATAACATGATTGTTGTCCTAGAAGAATGAGGACTCACCAGTGATGCTGCTGAACTGGAGATCAAGAACCGATCTAAGCGTGATTTGGATGTTGAGAACCTGAAACTACATCACGAGAAGATGTAGCGCAGAGTATGCGTCAGTACTTGAAAGGTACTAAGCATGCAAGATAGAGTAAAGCTGAAATAACATATAACTGAACAAGGAATAAAGGAAGAGCAAAATCTGAACATGATATAGATACTGAGCTAACTGAATGCAATGACCAAATTATAACATGTTGAGAGTGAATATTGAACTGTACTGAAATGTGGTCAATACAATGGAATCTGACTGAATTGTGGGAGCTACTAATAAACGATAATAAAACAACATGAGCTAAATGTGGAGTCTGAAGTATACGCCCCATTGAGAGGACCCAATATACCCGGCCAAATGTAAAGAGGCATGCTGGCGTGATCACTAAAATGATGCCCACAGAGGGGACTTACAACCTACGTGGCTCGTAGTTCTAGGACTATATGGGTGACTGACCCTAGTCCAACTCGGTATTATGTTATTCCCAATGGATTAAGTGATTAACACATTATGACTGAATTTATGTGATATACTGGATAGCTCAAAGTAACATGCAAACTGAGACTGCGCATAAATAACTGATAATGACAAATTTAAGACTAAGGCATGTATATCTGAAATAACTGAAATATCTAGCCTAGCATGTGTAATTCAAGAACTAAAGAACTACATAACTAAGGTTCTGAAATTCATGCAATAGACTGAATATTAACATACTAATCTTATTTGGATCATTCTAACAGTTAAGAACCCAATAATTCTAACATTCAAGAAACCCTAGGTCTAGTCATAATAAGGGAAACAAGAAAGTGACTAAAAACTAGGGACCTAAGGGTGAAAAGTACTCACTAGTGAAATCCCACATACCTAGTGACGAATTTCACAGAGAAATCTTTCGATTTCGGGGCATGAACTAATGGAATCTTGTTGCGTTCTTGGACTAGGGTTGGTCGCTTCTTTCTCTTCTTACGCTTCTAATTTTCTAGGTTTTGATTAATGATTTTGACTAAGGTAAGTTCTAGTTATATTCTAGGTTTAAACTGACTAAAGCCTCATAATTTAGGGTCTAAACAACGTAGTTTAGGGGTCCAACGCATATGGAAAAGACCAAAACGATCCTGACTTAAAAGTTATCGGGACCAACCAACGGACCTAGTCCACGGACCGTTGTCCACCCTATGGTATGTCCAGGTCAGCCGTCGTTCGGCTCAGAGGATGGGTTCTGCGAACCATGTTTCACGGACCTTATCCATGAACTGTGATTCAACTTACTGTCCGTATGTCCTCGAAGTGGGTCGGGGGTATGTTTTTGTGGACCACATTCTATGGACCTGGTCCACGGGCCGTGGTCCCACCTACGGTCAAGGTTTTCTGGGATTTTTTTCTTTAGACCACGTTCCACAAACCGTGGTCCAACTTACTATCCGTAGGTGGTAGTTGCACTTCTGGAAATCTGCATTCTGGTCTATCTAAGATACAGGGTGTTGCATAGAATTTCTGACGACTCTGCGCCGTCTTGAACCTCTCTTGAATCACTTTCACCTTCTATATAGCTTGATGAACTAAATCTGATCCTATCAACTCAGCTTCACCAACTTCAAACCATCCAATAGGAGATCTACATCTTCTCCCATAAAGAGTTTCATAAGGAGCAATTTGGATGCTAGAGTGGTAACTATTGTTGTAAGCAAACTCGATGAATGGTAGGTCATCATCCCAAATACCTTTGAAATCGATCACGCACACCCTCAATAAATCCCCTAAGATCTGAATAGTGCGCTCTGTTTGCCCATCAGTCTGAGTATGAAATGTGGTACTTAAGTTCACATTTGAACCCAAGCCTTTTTGGACTGACTTCCAAAACTGTGTAGTAAATTGCGCGCCTCGGTCTGAAATAATGGTAACCGAAACCCCATGAAGTCTTACCACCTCTTGAAGATACAACTTAGCATAATCTTTTGCTCAATGGGTAGTCATTACCGGCAAAAAGTGGGCTGATTTTGTCATTCTGTCGACAATCACCCAAATTGAATCATGCTGCATGCGAGACCTTGGTAAACCTGTGATGAAATCCATATTAATCATATCCCACTTCTATTTCGGAAGTTCTATATTATGTGCCAAACCACTGGGCCTTTGATGCTCTACTTTAACTTCTTGGCAATTCGGGCACTTAACAACAAATTCAGCAATGCCCTTCTTCATACTACTCCACCAATAAAATTCACTCAAATCATGATACATCTTTGTGGAACCCAGATGAATGGAATATCTAGAGCTATGAGCTTCCTCCATGATCCTCTCTTGGAGTCCATCCACCATTGATACACGCAATCTACCTTGTTATCTAAAAACACCATCTCCCTCTTGTTCAAAAGCTAATACTTTTTGCTTATGAACATTTGCCTTCAATTCAAGCAAAATTGGGTCTTGGTCTTGCTTTTCTTTCACTTCTGACACTAATGATGATTCATCCCCATTCATCACCACTACTCCTCCTTCTATGGAATCCATTAGTAGGACTCATAAGCGTGCAAGTCTATGCACATCTTTGGCTAACTCTCTCGTTTCTTCCTCAACATGGGCGGTACTACCCATAGACAACCTGCTTAAAACATCAACAACGACATTAGCCTTACCTGGGTGATAAAGAACACTAATGTCATAATCCTTGAGTAATTCTAACCACCTCCTTAGTCTGAGATTAAGCTCTTTCTGAGTGATCACATACTGAAGGTTCTTGAGATCAATGAATACATCAACATGAACACCATAAAAATAATGATGCCATTTCGTCAAAGCAAATACTACAACAACCAACTCTAAGTCATGGGTTAGGTAATTCTTCTCATGAACTTTCAAATGTCTGGAGGCATAAGCTATAACCTTGACACTCTGCATTAATACGCAACCCAAACTAACTCTAGATGCATCATAATACACCACAAAACCTTGAGCACCTTCTGGTAAGGTCAAAACTGGGGTAGTTGTCAACCTCTTTTTCAATTCTTGAATTTTTTTCTCACAAGTTTCAGACCATTGAAACTTCACTGTCTTCTGAGTTAACTTGGTCAAAGGGGATGAAATGGATGAGAACCCCTCTACGAACCTTCTATAATAACCAGCCAAACCCAAGAAACTCCTAATGTCAGTTGGAGATGTGGGTTTAGGCCAATTTTGCACTGCTTTAATTCCCTCTCCAGACACAATGTGAGTATCAACTTTAATTCCTTCTCCAGACACAATGTGGCCTAAGAATGCCACAGACTCAAGCCAAAACTCCCACTTAGAGAACTTGGCATACAACTCTCTATCTTTTAAAGTCTGGAGAACTATTATGAGATGGCTAGCATGATCTTATTCATTCCCCGAATAGATTAGTATATCATCAATGAAGACGATAACAAACATATCTAAATAAGGTTTGAATACTCTATTTATAAGTTCCATGAATGCTACAGGCACATTGGTCAAACCAAAGGACATAACTAGGAAATCATAATGACCATAACGGGTCCTGAATGCTATCTTGGGAATATCACATTCCCTTACTTTCAACTGATGGTAGCCTGATCTGAGATCTATCTTAAAGAAACAAGTAGCACCCTGAAGCTGATCGAAAAGATCATCAATTCTTGGAAGTAGATACTTATTCTTGATGGTAACCTTGTTCAACTGACGGTAATCTATACACATCCTAAGGGAACCATCTTTCTTTCTCACAAATAAGAGCACCCCAAGGTGAGACACTTGGTCGAACAAGCCCTTATCTAGGAGATCTTTTAACTGCTCTTTAAGCTCCGCCAACTCTGCTGGTGCCATTTTGTATCGAAGAATAGATATAGGATGAGTAACTGGAAGAATGTCTATACCGAAATCTATTTCTCTCTTAGGAGGGACTCCGGGTAGGTCATCTGGAAAGACTTCTAGAAAATCTTTTACTTCTGCAACTGACTGAATAAGAGGTATCTCAACACTAGAGTCATTAACTCGGACTAAGTAATATACACACCCCTTGGAAACCAACTTTCTTTCCTTAAGTTACAAAATGAAACGACCCTTAGGCACTGCTAAACTACTTTTCCACTCTAAGGCTGGCTCATTAGGAATTTGGAACCTAATGACTCGAGTTCTACAATCAATAGAGGCATAACATGCATGAAGCCAGTCCATACTTAGAATGACATTAAAATCTACCATGTATAACTCAATTAAATCAGCCATGATGTCTTTGTGATTTATGGAAATGACACAATCACGATATACTCGTTCAGTTAGAATAGACTCTCCAATAGGTGCTGAAACACAAAAAGGTTCACAGAGTTTCTCAGGAAGAACATAAAAAATATTTGCAACATAAGGGGTTACAAAAGATAAACTTTCTCCTAGGTCCAGCAAAGCATAAACATCAATAGTAAAGACTTTGATCATACCAGTTACAACATCTGGAGAGTTCTCTTGCTCTTGGCAACTAGTGATTGAATAATGGTGGTTTGCTCCTCCGCCAGTACCGAAAATAGCTTCTCTAGGTGCAGACCTGTCTGGTGAAGCAACTGATGAAGATTGGGCCCTATTGCCCTGATTTCCACTACCTAGCATGTTCTTAGGGCTTTCTTTCATGAAGTAACCCTCTTGTCCACACTTGAAACAACCTGACTGGTCATCACGACACTAACCTGGGTGGGTTCTACAACACCTAGCACATGCAGGAGCCCAATTACCTCCTTGTGCCACACTAACATGAGACTGTGCAAGTCTAGCTCTGAAGTTCTGCGAATTCTGACCATTATACTCACTTTTGTTTCTGGGTGCAGGTGCACTAGCAGATGATTTTGCAAGTCCCTTTTGCTTTTGCTAAAAGGACGAATGGTTCACATTACTTTTCTGCTGCCCGGACTCATTCCCTGTCTTAGCTTTCTTATTTCTGAATTCTTCTCTATCCCTCACCTTCTCTTCTTCAACCTGCTGCACATAGAACATCAACCTTGATAAATACATGTCCCCAATTAGCATCGCTGCCCTGCCCTTCTTGCTTGATAGGCAGGACAACCCAACAACAAACAGACTATTCTACTCCTCATATCCGCAACCATATTCGGAGCATAACGGGATAGTTAGGTGAACTTCAACCCATAGTTATGAACAAACAAGGAATCCTGCTTAAGGGTAAGAAATTCTCGTACCTTAGCCTATTTCAGTTCCCGGGGGTAGAAACGCCCCAAGAAGACCTCCTCAAAACATGCCCAACTCGCAGGTGGTGCATCCTCAGCTCTACCCTCTTTCCACTGGTCAAACCAAGTCCTAGAAGCATTGTTCAGTTGATATGCAGCTAGTTCAATTCATTCAGTATCGGTAACATGTATAACCTCAAATACCTTCGTCAGTTCCTCAACAAAATTCTCTGGATCCTCAGTGGTTCTTTAACTCGTGAAACTTGGAGGATTCATCCTCAAGAACTCTTAGATCCTCGAAGTATCAGTCACTTTCTGTCTAGCTCCTCTCTGTTGCCTAATCTGATTAGTCACAGCTTGACTTAGTATCCTTATTGCTTCCCTGAATTCAGCATTAGTGACTTCCCCTTGAGGTTGCACTTCAGGTGCATTTCATAACTTTTGCTCCTCAACATTACGCCTAGCAGGACGACCTCTAACAGCTCTTCGTGGAGGAATGATTATCTAAAAACACGCGCAAGTAAGAATTAGAAGGAAACTTTTTAGAGATCAAACTCTAACGCACGAAATGAGTGTGAAAGAAGTGAGAAATTTTCCTAAGTGTCACAACCTCCTAATTATAGATGTGGTGCAGTTCACACCAATAACTAGGACTCTACAGACATGGCTTCATAGACTCCCTAAGATTCTTGAACTTTGTGCTCTGATACCAAGTTTGTCACACCCCGAACCTATACCCCGGACGTGGCTGGCACTCGAGAACCATTGATGGCCCCAAGCGAACCCTTGGCCTGGCTTACTTACTCAACACAAGACTTAAACACAAGAAGTATAACTCATGCAATAACTTAAGAAATAATATCTTAGCCAAAACGGCAACTCAAGTCATAAAACATATACATATGAAATGAATAAGACTAGAGAACTAATATTATCTGTTTATAAAGCCTCTAAAACAAAAAGAGATGTCGGGACAAGACTCCTGATCATCCTAACAATAAAATACTGAAAGAAAATGATAAAAGAAAGGAGTCCTCCGGAATGTAAGGAGGCTCACCAACAGACTTTGAGTGCTCAACTGGATCAACGAGGCATTGGATGCTTATCCTAGTTACATGCGTCTACATCATAAGACGATGCAGGCCAACTGGCATCAGTACATTGAATGTACGAGTATGTTAGTTGGAATGCGAAACACAACTTAAGCTTGAAAAGAATCTGGAAGGACTACTTACCTTGGCTTTACTCAACTCCTGAACAACTTAACTCAATATAAAGCAATAAAACACATGTAATATATATAAAGCTTGTAAAACAGTGGAAACCAACTTAGTTCGTTAAAGAAATTGCAATAATAAACTCAACTTTACTCATTTAATAAAGTAATAGAGTTTCTGTGGGAGTTTCACTAACCGACAACCACCACTATGAGCCTAAGTGGTGATACAACATCTTGCCCATGCTACCAGAACTTTCCTATACTCTGCTGTCATATAAAACACCTTATCTAAGTGGATCCACTAGTCTATACTAAAAGCACACTTAAGGATTCATCTAAAAAGTATGATCCTTTACTACCCATGATGGCTACATGGTTTATGGAGACTTGATTTAACATGAACTCATATCCCCATATCGGTGCTCAATAATACTCCCAAAATATACTTAGCTCATATGTTTTTAAAACAAACTTCTTTCTTTGGTTTGAGATAATTACTCAAAACTTAGTTTAAAAGCTCTCTTGGAATCGATGTTCCCTTTCTTGGGAATACATAGTCCCCATTTACTTCTTTGAAGAAATGAACTTCAATATTTACCCTTTACTCTTTACACAACTTGAACTTTAAGTCTTAAAACAAAGTCAAAACGTATGTGAAAGACTTTTGAAAACTTTATAAACTTCTCTCTGACTTGCTTCTTAACTTCTAGACTTGACTCTTAACTTTCCTTGAATTGAACTATGGATTCAAGGTTCATGATCTCATGTTTATGGATGATTTCATGATATTTAGATGTACCTAAGACTGTTGGAATCAACTAGAAAACATAGGTACATTGCTAAGGAACTAGTACGGAAAGTTGGGGAAGAACTGGCGTCCCTGGCGCTCTGAGAGGCGTGGAGCACCAGAGGGTGAAGATCAGAGACAGTCCTAGGGCACTCTGGCTGGTGCGGCACCCCAAGGGTGAAACTTCAGAGAGCCTTTTGGGGGGCGCTGGCTGGCGCGACGCCCCACCCCTTTCCCCAGGTGTTTGACGACTTTTCTTCTCTGTTTTTCATCTCTAAACCCTCTAAACTCAATTGGTTCTTTCCCCAAACACTTAGAATAATTTATACCCTCAATATACATCAGATCCTACTCGAAAACACAACTAAAAACATGAATCAATCTAAAAAAAACTCCAACAACACAACCCACAAGGATTCAAACGAACTTTATCAAGAATTCAAGGGATTTACGTTCGGATCTAATAAACTTTGCTGAATTGAATCAAGATTGGCATGTGGGTGAACTATTCTATCACTATGTGATCTCACATACCTCGTAGGGATCACCCCTTGATGAAATCCACAAGCTAAACTCGAACTTTCTTGACGATTCTTGATTTCTCTTCTCTTTCTCCTCTTTTCTCTTTTCTCTGAGTCCTAGCGTGAACTTCAACTTTTCTAAACTGACTAAAATCTGACTTTACCCAAATTAAACTCCTGAAAACGAATTTAAATAATTGGTAAGGAAAAGACTAAAATACCCTTCCAAAATCGGGATTAGACTTACCTTATTCAAACAACCCAACTTCCAAAGGGCATATCTCACTCATACGAATTTGGAATCGCGCAAACTCAGCGGTGTTGGAAATATTATTCCATGAGATTTCCTACCATATCTGGAAGTACACCTAACTCATTCTGAGCTAGGAGTTATGGCCATTTGAAATTGACAAAAACTCAGGTTATTCTAACTTAACAAGATTTTCATTCTTTCCAAAAACGACTATTTTCAATTATTAACTCCTTCCTAGTTATTTCAACTTGCGAGATGTTACATTATATATACCTATAATTACCCATTCGAACTAACATACACAATTTATTAAATTATCACAAACACCCACAAAAAAAATTGGTCAAAAAACTACATGTAATCAATGTGTGCCTCTCTTGAAGGCAAATAATGTTTACTACCATATCTTTTACTACGTAATGAATTAGGTGAGCCATGACATATGAAATTGTAGGTCAATGAGTTTTCTTTCAAATGCCACCATTTTTATATCATTTAATGTTTAAAATAAAGCATTATGACCATTTTACGAGAGACTAGTGTAGTGTAAATAAGAGAAACTTATTTCACGGTCCATACCTCATTTGAACTTATAAATACCTACTAGTATTTTCGACACGTGCATTGCACGTGATTACCAATTCAGAAAATATATGTTATGGTAAATAGAATCACTTATTTAAGCAGAGATTTGAATAATTAACTTTGCACAAAATATTATTGCAGATTTTTTTTGTGAATATTTATTGTGGTTTGTCATATATATATCTTATTCATGCGAATCTATGAAGATGGTCAATGAAAAAATTTATTAGTTAAATGCAATAATGTATATAATTAATTCAATTTGAAGACGTTCAATCATGTAATTAGTCATATCTCACTAATATTACCTTATAGGCGATTTTTATTGTATATTTTTCTTGCCATCTAAGCACACGTGCTTTGCACGTGTATTCCTATTGACACATAATTTTGGCTCTCCACATTTGTTTAACTAAAGTTTTAATAATATTAATAATAATAAAAATAAAAATAATAAAGTATATATATGTTACGAAATTGTAGGAATACGAACAGATTTTTAATTATTATTTGTTCTTATTTCATAAATACTATTTTTTTATAAAAATTAAATATATTATATAAATATTACTACTTTCTCATTTTTAGATTACACGTCAAATAAATTTTGTTCTTAAGGGTTAATTCGATATTTTTTAATTATATATAATGTCTATTGTTACAATAAACATTTTTGACATATTTTATAAATTAGGAAAACTTAATTAATTAATGAGTTGCTAATTTATATTAATTTTATTTTTAGAATCACTAATTTTAACAAATAAACTAGTCTTGCAAAATTATTATTTTTAATTTAATAAACTATGTCTATATAATAAAGAAGAGGTTAACATTTAAATGGAGTTAATTTGAGCAAAATTTGGCAATCCAATTTATTTTAACCCGGCCAATCCGCGCGTGCCACATAAGAAGCACATGGATTGTGCTTCTTTAGATTCGATCCCAACCGTCCTATTTAATCTAAGGGCCCAATTTAATTCAGCATTTTTCTACATTATATATATATAACTCTTGATTAATTTGGACCATCCGATCAAACGATCAGACGGCCCAAAATAACCAAAAACCTTCTTCTCCTAAATAGACTCTACCACCGCCCACTATACTCTGTTTTTCACAGAAATCCCGTTCTTCTTCCCCAGAGTAAACGTCTTCTTCATCAGCCGTCCATGCCTCTTCATCTTCCCCAAAGATCACCTCAACATCTTCCTTTTTCCAGAAAATCTGACGCTCCAGGCTCCTCTCCATCACCTCCCCCACGTGCTCCCCCATCCCCTTCGTCAGAACGGCTCTGGTCGCCGGAAAAATGCCTTCTCAGTCACTCAATGCTTTCAAATCCGCCTGAAAAGGCGATTCTTGGGGGATTTTTCTCCCCCTTCATCATTAGTCCTCCTATTTTGGCTTTCCAAGAATTCAAAATTTGAATTCTTGAAGCCAATAGAGGTTGCGATTTTGGCAATAAAAAGGAGCCACTTGGTTCCTTCTAAGGAGAGAAAAAAAGGATCCAGAAATCAGTTAAAAACATCCAAGAATCGATTGAAAAAAAAAGGATCCAACAACAATCCAATGAGACTGTTTTATTGTTCTTCGAGTTGAAGTTCGAGTTCAAAGTCGAAATCTTTTGACGTCAAAGTTTTAGTTTGCTGCTCCAAGAAAGGTAGTTTTGTCTCCTCTTACATTCTTTTATTTCGATGCGGCGTGTTATGTGTTGAACATTTTGATATAGAATCTGTTATTACGTTTTTCTGATTCCCCTATTTTAACCCTTACCTTAATTTCATTTTTGTATATCTCTGGGCAGTAGGCATAAGTCAAGCATCAGTGGAGTTGTTTGAATGTTACGTGTTGATCATTATATTCATTGACTTGATCTTGTATCCATATAACTAGCCGAATCTATGATTTGCTTTGCTTGCAATGGTTGATGTTCACTTAGTCTCCATTTTGGGTGTTCTAACTGGGTAGCTCTATTTTTATCACTGTTGGTTTGAATCATAACTTGAATGCTGGCCGTGTTTCTATTATATTTCAGCTGATCATATCGTTAATGTAAACTCGAGTAATCGGCTTAGAAAACTATAAGACATGTCATATTACTGCTTTCAAGTTCTGCAACACGATTTCATAAGACGTTTAGCCTGGTTTATGTTGTTCTTTGTTGCTAAGTGTCATTCAAGTTTAGGCCGATGTGTTACATCTTAGAAATTCCCTACATTATCTTGTTGTTTCGAGAGTTCGATTTCGCTTAAAATTTGAGAAGTATCGATTCTAAACTTTGTTTACCTCTTTAAGTGTAACCAAGCCTTTTTTTGTTAAAAAATTCCCTTTTCTTTAAGTATGGTTGCAGGTTCATTTATAGTATGAGATTTATTTCATCTCTTATGTTGACCTTTTGTGGATGGTAGTTTCCTCATAAACATACTCTATTCTTGCTAAACGTTGATGCTATGTTTACTGCTCCATTGAATCAATGTAGGACTCTTCTTCCCCTGCAAGCCTTTCTCTGTAAACGATAGTTCTCGCTAAAGAAATAGCGTTGAAACATTCGTTTCCTTCAAGTTCTTTTTCTTAGTTTTATCAACAAAAAAGGAAACTGTTTTAATATGTTCATAAAATGTTCATCAGCTTAAAATTTATTCTCATTTAAGAATAATTCTAGAAACTTGCCCTTGCTGCCTTTTTTTTTAAGAAGAGCTCTTTTAGTATTTTTTTTTTCTTAGTTTTGTTAGAACTCAATCAATGACATAACAAATACATATGTGAACTTGAGATATGGGAATTGCTGCACCTTTTGTCGATCTAACTAATCTGTGGATGCAAGTTTATAATAGGTAAATACCTGTATGCTTATTTTTGGTTATGTGTTGAATTTAACAAGATGGTGGTTAAGCATATTTGATATTTTGAAGTCTTGTTAACATAACTTTTGTCTTCTATTAAAGTTTTCTGTAAAGAGACCAATGCAAAGTCCCCTCCTCTCTGTTTTATTTCCATCTTTGATATTTAATATGTGAAATTTTTTCTTCTCTGTTTTGACTCTCTCAGTATAACGTGGGGGTTATCGGCTTGTAATGAATGTTTACTAGACATTGTCAAGGCTCACATGAACTAATCGATTCAATTACTACTCTAGTATAATCATTTTTGACTTGTTTCATCTTTATCTGATGAATATTTTTTCCCTTGCTTCATGGTATTGTTAGTCAGGTCATTATTCTCCGTATTTAAATGCTCTTAGCACTTCTCAGTTTCTGTTTTGATTTTGTTTCGGGGTGATTAACTCAGCTGAACTTACACTTTGCTCTTTTATTACAACTTCTGCGATTATCAAATTTAAGCATATAGAATAGTTGATATGAATCAGGATATCTATTCATGGCAGTCACATATTGAGTGTGTGTGTTTGTTTGTTTTTTTAATGCCAAATGCAGGTAGGAAGACATCATTTTCATAGAAGTTTAGACAAAACCTACCTTGATTATATAACAGACGTTTGTTGGTTGTTTGATTATTATTTTTTAATCCTAAAGTGTTAACTACTTGCTGGAAAATCTGCCTACAAGCTGATTTTGAATTTTCCCTCTTTGTGTATCCTAAATAGGACACCTCGGAATTTTATAGTAATAGGAACTATCAAGGAATGGCTGTTAATTTCATTATTGAGTTCTGCATGTGTTAACAAGTTCAAAGATTTCTTTTAATGGTACTGTGTATCCCTAAGTGCCCAGGTTGTTGATGCACGTTTCAGTTGGTACACGACTGTATATTTTTTTTGTATGAATTAGACAACTTAAAGTTTACTTTAGCTTTGTCTAATACCTGGTAGGATAATTTATAGTATCCTTCACTTATCCCTTTCTTTACGAAACCATATGTGTTAATACTGTTTGCTAATTCTTTTTTAATCTTATTCTTTTGTACATGTACACTTGGGAGCGCATTTGGAGTTGTGATATGACTCCATTTATCTGTCCCAAAACAGATTTGTGCTCATCGATACATTATCAGCCCGTGTCTAGCAACCTTTATTGCATCAATAGTGTCCAACGCTTCCTTCTCGCTTCAAAGTTTCACGTGTTTATATATACATATATGTGTTGCTATTTTGACTAACATTTTCCATATTAATGTTTCATATTTATATTTATGCTTGCTTTATTTTTGGGTTTATAGAACCAAGTAAGAATGATAGTAAGACATAGTTGTTCATCTCTCATCCCTCTAGCTATTGGACTTATTATGACCATTTGGTTTAGGACGACACTTTCTAACTTAGTTTTCATTTGTTACTTCACTTAATTTTTGTTACAAAAACTTAACCTTTCAGAAAGAGTGAACTTGAGAATACTTTAAAAAAAAAAAAAAGAATTAGAATGTTTTCATTTATGAATTTTTAATAAGAGTTAAAAAATATATTTTAGCAACTTAATGAATGCAGATTTTTAGGTTCAAAAGTGCCGATTTTTTACTTGAAAAATTGCTGATTTTGTAAGTTAAAACACTGCACCTCTTAACAGCCTTATTGAGTAGATTTTAGTGTAAAAAATGTAGTTCTCTTTCTTAGTTAAAATACCAATTCTTAGTACCTAAAGATATAGATTTTTGATCTAACCATTACTTTGAGAATTTAAAAGTGCTGTAGTTTGAGTCTAAAAGTGATTGAAATACTACTTTCAAAAGAAAGAAGAAACATTGTTTTAAAAAGGACCAAAATATTTAATAGCTTTACTTATCAACGCTCATTTAGGCCTTTATGTTAAGGACAATTTTTCATTTAAAACTTCCAAAGTAATTTGAAAACTAGTTTAAAGATTAAATTATTACCTTTAGAAATACGTAAGGTTAAAGTTATTACCATTTGAGAAATATTCTTTTAGAAAACAAGTAGGGAAATAGGCTTATATTTTTAATAATAAAACATATATATATAACTATAGAATAAATCCCAATAGTTAGGCCCATTTATTTATTTTTACATCACTCCTTTTGCAAAATATATTTACTATTATCACTTTTTCAAATTAAATATTGCTAAAACATTTTAATTTCTTAACATGTCGTTTCAAAATTTTAGATATATATATATATATATATATATATATAATGAAAATATTTATCTCATAAAAATTAGCTATTAAATAAATAATAAAAGTTAAACTAATACAAACTTCAACTTGCGTTATTACAAGTCATATGATTTTTTCTTCGTCTAAACTATATAGATATTAAGAAAGAGTAAATAAGTAAAACAAAAGTGTTACGACCCAGGGGTACCCCCTAGATGTAACACGACGTACTTGACCCCAAAGGTATCACACCCCGAGCCTACACACTAGACGTGGCCGGCACTCGAGAATCATTGCTGGCACCCAAATGAACCCTTGGTCTGGCTTACTTACTCAACGGAAGACTTTACTCAAGATAAATACTTTTAAAACAAGTATGTTGAACTGCTCAAAATATAACTTATAATGTAATAAATAACACTCACTGCCAAAGTGGCAACTCAAGTCTCAACTTAACTGAAAAGGGAAAGTAAAGACTCGTGAACTAACGCCACTAACTCTGTCTATGAAGCCTCTAAACTTTGAGGGATGTCGGGACAAGACCCCCGATCATCCTAACAACTGAAATAAGCAAGTAATAAAATAAAACATAACCAAAGGGATCCTCTGGAAAGCAAGAAGGCTCACCAACTGACTCTGAGTGCTCAACTGGATCAACGATGCGCTGGATGCTTATTCTGGTTACCTGTGTCTGCATCATAATAAGATATAGGTCAAATGGCATCAGTACATTGAATGTACGAGTATGCGAGGGGATTCTAAAACAAGACATAAGCTTGAAAGGAATTGAAGAACTTACCTGGCTCAACTCAACTCAACTGAACTGAACTGATTTCAATATAAAGCAGTGTAAATAATTGCAGCAGAAAGAAAAGCTTTAAACTATGGTTTTCAAATCTGTGTATTTAGAAATACAATAATAACTGTATGTATGCAAACATACTATATAGACTCTATTTGTATATGAAAATACAAATACTCCTGGTGTATATAAAAATACAAAATACTGCTCTGAGAGTGTCTCTAACCGACAACCATCACTTAAGAGCTATCGTGATGATACAACGTTTTGCTTCATGCTGCCAGGGCCGTCCTATACCTTGCCATGAGTATACAACCTGAACTACTAAGTGGATCCACTAATCTATGCTAAAAAGCACTAAAGGAATCATCTAAAAAGTATGACCCTTTCCTACCCATGATGGCTACATAGTTTATGACGGCTTGGAGTTCTCTGAACTCTCCCCCATATCGGTGCTCAATACTACTTCCAAAATATACTATCTCTTTATGTTTTAAAATACATAACTTCTTTCTGTAATTTGAGATAATTGCTCAAAACTTAGCTCAAAGGCTATCTTGGAAATCTCAGTTTCCCTTCTTGCTTAATTGTGAAAGCATTTACTATTTAACTGAAAAACTAGCTTAAAGACTCTTTACTGAAAAACTAGCTCAAAGGCTCTTTACTGAAAAACTAACTCAAAGGCTCTTTACTGAAAAACTAGCTCAAAGGCTCTTTACTGAAAAACTAACTCAAAGGCTCTTTACTGAAAAACTAGCTCAAAGGCTCTTTTGGAAATCAAGGTTTCCTTTCTTCTTTAAATGTGAAAACATTTTACTCTTTGGGAATACATTGTCACGATATACTCTTTTGAAGAAATGAACTTCAAACTTTACTCTTTACCCAACTCAAAACTCAAGTCTTAAAACAAAGTTAAAACATTTGTAAAAGACTCTTGGAAGGCTCTATGAACTTCCTTAACTTCTCTTAAATTGACTCTTAACTTCTCTTAAATTGACTCTTAACCTTCCTTGAATTGAATTATGAATTCAAAGATTATGATTTGTGATAGGAAAGATCTCATGATCTTTAGGAATGATTTTAGATAGCTAAACATGAGAAAAGATCAAAAAATCACTGTCTGAGGATGGGTCCACGACGCGGAGAGATATTTAAATTTTGGTCGCGAAAATACTTTTTGAGGCAGAACGAGCCATGACAGCTCGGCGACGCGAAGACAATTTTGACAATTCTGAGGAATGGTACCCAGATTCTGCCGACTTGTTCCTTCTTTGTTTTCTAGCCCAATTCGCCTAATTTCGATTCTTTTTCTCCATATATGTTTAGATTCAGGTCCCACAACATATACACAAGAATCTAACTTAAAGCAACTCTAATAATCAATCTTAAACTCTCAAGAACTCCTCAATCTCATCCCAAATTCAAGAACGAAATCTATTCAAGAATATAACTCAAGAGCATCAAATTCTCAATCCTTTTAGGACGAAATTACACTGAATAAAACATGTTTGGCGCATGGGTGAACGAGCCCAACGTTGTGTGAACTCACATACCTCGTAGGGATAACCCTTTGTCGAAATCCACAAGCTAAACCTTCAAGAACGACGAACTTTGCTCTTTCTCCTCTTTTCTTCTCTTGCGTTCTTTCTCCAAACCCTAGAGTAAATTTCCAATTGTCTAAACTGAACCAATTCAGTTTAGACCCCAATTTATTTGCTAAAAACGAATTAGCTTAGTTGGGTGGTGAAAAGACCATAATGCCCTTCTAAAATCTGGATTGAACTTCCTTATTTGAACTGCCCAACTTCCAATGGACATAACTCACTAATACGAACTCGAAATCGTGAAAACTCAGCGGTGTTGGAAATATTAATCCAAGATCTTTCCTACGATATCTGGAAACAAATCTAACTCATCTTGAGCTTGGAGTTATGGTCATTTGAAGTTAGCCAAAAACTTAAACTTAACTTGACCAATTTTCCAAATTTTTATTATTTCCAAAAATCACTCTTTCTAATTCCAACTCTTTCTAGTTCTTTCAATTTGCGAGATGTTACAATATCTCCCCCTTGGAAACATTCCTCCTCGAATGAGCTTACTCTTAGTAGGCTAAGGGTGTAACATCTAAGATTCAACTCAAGCATCCAACAAGCAATGCAAACACAACATGCAATCTCATAATTAAAGAGTACTAAGAAAAGAATTAGTACCTTGATCTGGAATTTCTCCGGATTTGAAGAGCTGTGGAGATCTCTTCTTCATATATTTCTCAGCTTCCAAGTAGCTTCCTCAACAAACTAGTTCCTCCAAAGAACTTTGACTTGTACTACTTCCTTAGTCCTCAACTTGCGAATTTGCAGACCTAGAACCTGAACCATAGAACCTGAACCAGAATCTCTTCATAAGATAATCTCTTCATAAGGTAAGCTATCCTTAATCACTTATCAATTGGTATGGTAAGTGAAGGATCTCTCATGAACTTCTTCAACATGGAAATATGAAATACCGAATGAACCATATCTAACTCTTGTGGTAGCTCTAACTCATAAGCTACATTACCAACCCTTTCATATATCCTGTTAGGACTAATATACCTGGGATTAAGCTTCCCCTTCTTGCCAAATCTCATAACACCCTCACAGGTGAAACTTTCGAGTAAACTCAATCATTTACTTAAAACTCTAACTCCCTCATTCTACCTTCAGTGTAGGATTTCTGACGACTTTGCACTGTTTTCAATCTCTGTTGAATAACTTTCACTTTCTCCATAGCTTGATGAACTAAGTCTGGTCCTATCAGCCCAGCTTCACCAACTTCAAACCATCCAATAGGAGATCTGCATATTCTCCCATAAAGAGCTTCGTAAGGAGCCATCTGGATGCTAAAATGGTAACTATTGTTGTAAGCAACTCAATGAGAGGTAGGTGATCATCTCAATTACCCTTGAAACCATTCACACAATCCACCTTGATACCTCAAAACACTATCTCCCCCTTGTTCAAAACCCATCACTTTTTTTTTGGCTTATGAACACTTGCCTTTAATTCAAGCAATAAAGGATCTTGGTCTTGCTTTTCTTTCACTTCTGACACTAATGATGATTCAACCCCATTCATCACCACTACTCCTCCTTCTGTGGAATCCACTAGTCGGACTCACAATCGTGCAAGTCTATGCACATCTTTTGCTAGCTCTCTCTTTTCTTCCTCAACATGGGCGGTACTACCCATAGACAACCTGCTTAAAGCATTAGCAACAACATTAGCCTTACCTAGGTGATAAACAATACTCCTGTCATAATCCTTGAGTAATTCCAACCATCTCCTTTGTCTGAGATTAAGCTCTTTCTGAATAAACACATACCGAAGGATCTTGTGATCGGTGAACACATCCACATGAACACCATAAAGATAATGGCGCCATATTTTCAAAGAAAATACTACAACAGCCAACTCTAAGTCATGGGTTGGGTAATTCTTCTCATGAACCTTCAATTGTGTGGAGGCATAAGCTATAACTTTGCCATTATGCATTAGCACACAACCCAAACCAACTCTAGACGCATCACAAAATACAACAAAGCCTTGCGTACCTCCTGGTAAGGTCAACACTGGGGCAGTAGTCAACCTCTTTTTTTCAATTCCTGAAAGCTTTTCTCACAAGTTGTAGACCATTGAAACAATACTATTTTCTGAGTCAACTTGATCAAAAGAGATGAAATAGATAAAAATCCCTCGACAAACCTTATATAATAGCTAGCCAAACCCAAGAAACCCCTAATATCAGTTGAAGATGTGGTCTAGACCAATTCTGCACTGCCTCAATCTTTTGAGTATCAACATTCATTCCCTCTCCAGACAGAATGTGGCCTAAGAATGCCACAGATTCAAGCCAAAACTCACATTTAGAGAACTTAGCATATAGCTCCTTATCTTTCAAAGTCTAAAAAACTATTCTGAGATGGCTAGCATGATCTTATTCATTCCTTGAATAGATTAGTATGTAATCAATGAAGACGATAACAAACATATCAAAATAAGGTTTGAAAACTCTATTCATAAAGTCCATGAACGCTGCAGGTGCATTGGTTAAACCAAACGACATGACCAGAAACTCATAATGACCATAACGGGTCCTGAATGTTGTCTTTGGAATATCACATTCCCTCACTCTTAACTGATGGTAGCCTGATCTGAGGTCTATTTTAGAGAAACAAGTAGCACCCTGAAGCTGATAGAAAAGATCATCAATTCTCGGATATTCTTGATGGTAACCTTGTTCAATTGACAGTAATCTATATACATCCTAAGGGAACCATCTTTCTTTCTCACAAATGGGACTGGAGCTCCCCAAGTGAGATACTTGGTCGAATGAAACCTTTCTCTAAAAGATCTTTCAACTGCTCTTTAAGCTCTTTCAACTCTGCTGGTGCCATTCTGTATGGCGGAATAGATATAGGACGAGCATGAGGAATAGTATCTATACCGAAGTCTATTTCTCTCTCAGGAGGGACTCCGGAAAGATCATTCGGAAGGACTTCTAGAAACTCTTTTACTACTGAAACTGACTGAATATAAGGTACCTCAACACTAGAGTCATTAACTCGGACTAAGTAATAGACACACCCCTTGGAAACTAACTTTCTCGCCTTAAGGTACGAAATAAAACAACCCTTAGGCATTGTTGAACTGCTCTTCAACTCTGTAACTAGTTCATTGGAACTTGACTACTCCAGTTCTAAAATCTATGATGCATAACAGGCATCAAGCCAGTCCATACCTAGAATGAAATCAAACTCTACCATGTCTAACTCAACTAAATCAGCCATGGTACTCTTGTGATTCACGAAAATGGAAGAATCATGATAGACTCTTTCTGCTAGAATAGACTCACCATAAGGTGTAGAAAGACTAAAGATTCAAGAAGTTGCTCAGGAAGAACATCAAAATTGATGACTTGGATCATACCAGTGACAACATCTGGTGAATCCTCTTGCTCTCGGCGACTAGCGATAGCATAAAGATGGTTTCCTTCTCTGCCTGCCCTTGAAGTATCTCATCTAGATACAACTTTATCTAGTGGAGCAACTACTGAAGATTGGGCTATATTTCCCCCATTACCATTACTCTGTCAGGTCTTAGGACACTCTCTCATAAAATGACCGTTCTGGCCACACTTGAAGAAACTAATGAAGCCATCACGACACACCTGTGACATCTTGCAAGTTGATAACTAGGAAGAAGCTTAAAAGTTGGAAATAGTCATTTTTGGAAAGAATTTTAAGAATCTGGAAATTTGGTAAGTATGGGAAAAAGTGAGTTTTTGGCCAACTTTGTACAGTCATAACTCCTAGTTCAAGATGATTTAGATTTATTTACAGTTATGTTTACGAAGCTTGTGGAATTATCTTTCCAACGCCGCCAAGTTTGCTCGATTCCGAGTTTGTATGAGTGAGTTATCCCCTTTGGAAGTTGGGTTGTTGGCAGGGCAGTTAACCCGATTTTTGTAAGGGTATTTTGGTCTTTTTGCTAGCCTCTTCTTTTGGATATATATTAAGGTTTTAGACTGATTTAAATTAGTTTTTCCTTTTTAAAGTGAGAGTTAGGGTTCTTGATAGGAAAGGAGAGAAGAGGAGAAAGGAGAAGAAAAAGCAAACTCTGGGGTGATCCCTTTTAAGGTATGTGAGATCATAGTGTTAGATTGGTTCTTTCCCCCACATGCCAAAATCGTTTTAATTCCGAGAAAAGATTGGTTGTGTTTGTTGAAGTTGTTGGTTGTGTTTGTTGAATTTCTTGGTTGTGTTGTTGAAGTTCCTTGTTGTCTTGGTACGTGTTTCCGGTTATGATTTCGAGTTGAATCTAGTGTATGTTGAGGGGTTTTATGATTCTAAGTGCTTGGGGATGGAACCTTTGAAGTTAAGGTGGTTTAGAGTTGGAAAAATGAAGGAGAAAAGTCAAATTTTCTGGGTAAAGGGCTGGGGCGTCGTGTCAGCCAGCGCGCCCCAAAAGGGGCTCTGAAGCCCAGCCCTTGGAGCAGTGCACCTAGTAGGGCGCCCAGCAGGCCTTCTAAAGTCTGGAGGCTGGCGCCCCGCACCTCTCAGAGCGCCAAGGACGCCAAGTCTTCCCATTCATTACCCATTTTCTCATACATGTTCCTTGGTAATGTACCTATGTTTTATAGTTGTTTTCACCACTCCAAGGTACGTCTAAATGTCAAGAACTCATCCATAAACATGAAATCATTACCCTTGAATTCATAATCCAAATAGAGGAAAGTTAGGATCAAAGTCAAGTGAAGTTAGAGTCAAGCTTAGAAGTTAAGAAGTAAGTCAAAGCAAGTCTTTAAAGTTGTTCAAGAGTGTTTATTGAACGTTTTAACTTCATTTTAAGGCTCATGTTTCAGGTCAAGTAAAGAGTATCGAGTTTCAAATTAAGTCAAGAGTATAAGGTTGAGTTCATTTCTCAAAAGTTATTAGGGAACTATGTATTTCCCAAAGAAGTTTTGAAGAAATGAACTTCAAACTTTACTCTTTACTCAACTCAAAACTCAAGTCTTAAAACAAAGTTAAAACATATGTAAAAGACTCTTGGAAGACTCTATGAACTTCTCTTGACTTGACTCCTAACTTCTCTTAACTTGACTCTTAACTTCTCTTGACTTGACTCTTAACTTTCCTTGAATTGAATTATGGATTCAGGGATTATGATTTGTGATAGGAAATATCTCATGATGTTTAGGAATGATTTTAGATAGCTAAACATGAGAAAATATAAAAAAAAAAAAAACTCACTGTCTGAGGATGGGTCGGCGACGCGGAGAAGTATTTAAATTTTGGTCGCAAAAATACTTTTTGTGGAAGAACGGTCCGTGACAGCTCCATGACGTGAAGACAATTTTGACAATCCTGAGGAACATGTCTGCGACGCGGACAGATTCTGCCGACTTGTTCCTTCTTCGTTTTCTAGCCACAATTCGCCTAATTTCGATTCTTTTTCTCCATATATCTTTAGATTCAGGTACCCACAACATATACACAAGAATCTAACTCAAAGTAACTCTAATAATCAATCTTAATCTCTCAAGAACTCCTCATTCTCATCCCAAATTCAAGAACGAAAGCAATTCAAGAATTTATATAACTCAAGAACATCAAATTCTCAATCTTTTTAGGATGAAATTACACTGAATAAAACATATTTGGCGCGTGGGTGAACGAACCCAACACTGTGTGAACTCACATACCTCATAGGGATCACCCCTTGTCGACATCCACAAGCTAAACCTTCAAGAACGACGAACTTTGCTCTTTCTCCTCTTTTCTCCTCTTGCGTTCTTTCTCCAAAACCCTAGCGTAAATTTCCAATTGTCTAAACTGAACCAATTCAGTTTAGACCCAAATTTAATTGCTAAAATCGAATTAACTTAGTTGGGTGGTGAAAAGACCGTAATGCCCTTCTAAAATCCGGATTGGACTTTCCTTATTTGAACAACCCAACTTCCAATAGGCATAACTCAGTCATACGAACTCGAAATCGTACAAACTTGGTGTCGTTGGTAAGATTAATCAAAGATATTTCCTATGATATCTAGAAACACACCTAAATCATCTTGAGCTAGGAGTTATGGTCGTTTGAAGTTGACCAAAAACTCAAACTTAACTTAACTTAACCAATTTTCCAGATTTTTATTATTTCCAAAAATCACTCTTTCTAATTCCAACTCTTTCTAGTTCTTTCAATTTGCGAGATGTTAAAGAAGGGGTCTCATACAAGCCCTTAGCATATCATAACATAAGATATCAGAAATGATGCAGAAATTTTAAAACTTTATCCATACAATCTTAGTCTTTTATAAAAGCAAGTGAAAGTCTAGACTTGTCTCAATTAGCCATCTAATACAGTCTTTGAATCAAAATAGGGACACATTTCTTACAATATGGTCCGAAATGAAATAACAAACTGTAATTGACTCATACGTCCTCGAATCATGAGGACTCACCACAAGCTAGGCGAATAGTCGATCCAAGCTTGAACCAAAGGAAGATCGCCTTAAGAACCGGAACCTACAGTTTGTGAAAAATATAGAAAATATGGGTTAGTACAAAAATGCACTAAGTATAATAGCCATGCATAAAACCTTGAAAACATGCTGAGAAGGACATTTTAGTTGAAAAGCATGCATTTTCCAAGTTTGAGAGTCATCATGCACTTTAGTACAAAAGCATAGGTCACAAGCATATTCAACATATAGATCATTATAGCATAATAGAACCATCTCATAAGTAACCCTAAGTTATACTTGTGCAATGCACAGACAAAGATCCCATAATCCCATCTATACTAAGTACCACTTTTAGGCCACTATAATCATACTAACCATTCTTTAATCTCATCTTTAGTTAATACTCATAGACAAGGAAACCTTCACATTTACTAAGTCATATCAAGGAAAGAAACTCATAGCAACAATCCACATTAAACGTACTTCATTACAAATAGCCTTCATATCCACATACTTAGTAGCATCATCATAAGCATATTCATTTCATAAATCCTTATGACATAAAATAAACACACCATAACTACTCTCAAAGCTTACTTGTGCAATGCATGGATGAAGTCCCATACCCCCACCCACACTAAGTAGTGCATTCTTGAGAAGCCATAGTTCATTATCATATTCTTGTTCATAGTGGGAATAAGCCTTAACCGACATAGACCATGTGACCTTAACATGGAATCCGATGACATGCCCCACACTGAAAAGAGGTGTCCTACTTGCCTAAGGTAGACTACAATGTATTAGCTTTTAGGTGGATCTGCTAGCTAAGTAACCTATAGGGGCACATAATTATGGGATAAGGAGATTCTTACTAGAAACCCCAACCTTACTAACGGGGGAGCTTCCATCTCATGAGATTATCTTTAAAACTCGACCTTACTTAACGGGAGAGCCTCTATCTCATATTCAAGATCCACTCGGTGCTGAGCATTACTTCCCACAATTACATGTTTAATCTTGAAATAAGTTCACTTGCATGAAAGAGTGCCTTAACACTCTAATCAACACAATTCATAAAATAGCTCATAGATTTAATAGGTGAGAATTGACTTTCAACCTAGAATCTTCATTATGTGAGAAAACCTTTCACATCATGTTCATTATGTGTTCATGAGAATTGACTTTCAATCAACACAATAATATCATTATAATCATGGTCTCTTCATTCATAGTCATGCATTAGTGTGTGTGTGAGAATAGCCTTTCAACAACGCCACAATTACATCATAATCATAATCACATTACTTGCAAAGTATTGATAAAGCATGTA
>JAJOOH010008177.1:82500-86138 GCA_029582605.1 Solanum gracilifrons
AAAATAATCACTTTTCAAAACGTCACTTTAATTGGAAAAACTCTATTTTTCAAACATTTTTGTTTGGGGAAAAATAGGGGTGTGACAGATGGCGACTCTGGCTGGGGATAACCAGAATTCGAGCTTCAAAATATTGATTTGCGTATGGCTTTGATCTTTATTTTTATTATTATTCTTTTTGGATATTGTGTTTGTTAGTATAATGTGTTATTTGCTACTTGTTTATCGCTTTGATATTATGTGAATTGTTATATAACTGTCTCTTCTCGCGCACCCATCTGAGTCTTCTGAGATACTTTATTCGGAGATGCGATTACGCTCCCGAGCCATGAGATACCAGAGATGCGGCAACGTTCCTGGGAAGGATTCTATAGTAACATGTGTCTTAGGATGGGAAGGACTAATAGTGAGGCCGGAAAGCCCTGCTACCGGTAAGCTGTCCCTTCCCGACTCGAGTAGTCCACTCGTTTCACAACCAGTCTAGACACTCATTCCATTAGGTTGCTAACTTAGTAAAATAAGTCTCAGCGATGATTATCCCTAGTAGGATCCGATTTATCTGCATCATGCATATTTTTAAATTAATGGGACTCGACACAAGGGCCGAGTCCTTCTAGGACAGGTATCCCACTTAAGACCATCATGTACATTTTTTTTGTTCTACTTGTTGCATTATTGGGAAGACTATACAAAATGTCGACCGGCTTTGGATGAATTAATAAAAAAAAAAAAATTATAAAAATACAAAGGTCTTAGTGTCCTCCTTTTATTAAACATTTTTACTTTGTCAAAATTTGTACTTCTTTCATAAATATAAGATTCTATTTTTTTTTATTTTAGTTATTATTACTATCATTTTTTTTAAAATTTTTTATTTTTTTTAAAAAGGGTAAAAATAAATTAAGAAAAAATAAAATAAAACCAACTATACTATTTGTCTAGCATGATTATTTAATAAGAGGGGTTTAGACTACAACAAAAAGATTTGAGTGCTTATTACTTTTTTTTTATGTGTTTTTTTTATTATTTATTTTTTAAATCACTCTTCTTATAATAATAATTATTTAGAAAAAAGAAGAAGAAATTTATACTAATTTCTTAATTTCTTTTACTTTGTCAAAATTTGTACTTCTTTCATAAATATAAGATTCTATTTATTTTTTGTTAGTTATTATTACTATCATTTTTTTAAATTATTTTTTTTAAAAAAGGGTAAAATTAAATTTAGAAAAAATAAAATAAAACTAACTATACTGTTTTTTTTATTTTTTTTTAAGTCTAGCATGATTATCTAATAAGAAGGGTTTAACTACAACAAAAAGATTTGAGTGCTTACTATTATTTTTTATTTTTTATTTTTTATTTTTCAATCACTCTTTTAATAATAATAATTATTTAGAAGAGAAAAAAAAGAAGAAGAAATTTATACTAATTTTGTTTTCTCCTTTCAACTCTACTCAGATTATATAATAGGAGATTGTTTTTTTTTTTCTTTATAAAGAAATACTAGGGAAAAAAATGTGATGGTTTGTTTTCCTTAGTGTCCAATCATGTTTTTACTATTATATACAATAATTTTTACTTTATTTTTAATTTTATAAAAATTAAAATGTGTTTTATTAAGTCCTAATTTGTCATTATCATAATATAGGAAAATATGAATCCATATGGAAAGGGAGATAAGAGGCCAAGAGAGGATCAATCACCTCGCGTCATGATATTAGATAAGGCTCCGACACTTTTGAAGGCATGGTATGAAAATATGACGAATTATGGGAAATGAGTGGTGTTCAAACGCTTGGGATTTCTGCGAAGCCGCCTTTTGTATGTTGAGCCACGACGGGACTTGATAGAAGCACTAGTTCATTTTTGGGATCCAATAAAAAATGTATTCCACTTTTCTGACTTTGAACTCACCCCCACACTAGAAGAGATAGGCGCATTCATAGGAAGAGGTAAAAATTTTCACGAAGGAGAGCCTATGATACCAAAGCATATCAGTGGTAGGAAGTTTTAAGAGTTATTGCACATAAATGAGAATGAAATAGGTGGTTGCCTTGATAACGGATGGGTTCCGTTAGAATTTTTGTACAAAAGAAATGGGCGAAAGGATGGGTTCGAGTTATATGGAAAGAAACTTCGTAATAACGAATGTCGTTTGACCTGGGAAGCACACAGTTATGATGCCTTCACAGTAGCTTTTTTGGGGATCATGGTGTTTCCAAAAAGGGGAGGAAAGATCAATATAAATTTGGCTGCAGTCATTACAACTTTTGAGAAAAAGCCTAATATCACCCTTGTACCCATGATTTTAGCAGACGTCTACCGCGCTTTGACAATTTGCAAGAATGGAGGAGATTACTTTGAGGGATGCAATATGTTACTACAACTATGGATGATTGAGCACATTCGTCATCACCCTTATGTAGTGGACTTCAAAGTAGAATGGAATGATTACATTGGGGGCCATGGAGAAAGAATCAAAGATCATAGTTTTCCGAAGGGTATTGAGGCTTGGAAGAAATGCCTCAACAATTTGACTGCTGACAAGATTGTGTGGAATTATCAATGGTTTCCATCAGCCGAGGTGATATATATGTCTACCTTTCGATCGTTCATCGTCCTAATGGGTCTTCGAGGTGTCCAACCTTACATGCCACTTAGAGTTATGCGACAACTTGGTCGACGCCAGTTTTACCACCTAATGAAGATATGCGGGAATTCATGTATGAGTTTCATCCCGAGATTCCTTTAAGGAAATTAGAGATATTCAAGATTTGGGGGGGATGCATGCTATCAAGTCCCCGCGATAGGGTGGAGGATCTCACCAAGGGTGAGGTGGACCAAACATACTTAGAATGGGTTCATGATCAACCCCCTCCTAAGGTATTGCCAGAAGGATCGGTGAAAGGACATGTTGATCGAGAAGCAGAAATTGAGGTTAGGATTAAGCAAGCTCACCTCGAAGTTGAAAGAAGCTATAGATCTACTCTGGATGTCCTGAGTAATGACCTAAAGAATGCTAAAGAGGAGTTGGCCCAACGTGATGCGATATTTGAAGTAATAGTTAGAAAACATTGTTCTACCATTCTGACCTTACAAGAAGACTTGGGCATTGTCACAGGTGCTATGGAGCAACAAAAGGAGGAGTATAAAAGAGAAAAGGTCCAGCTTATCTGCGCATAGTCCAGACTCCAGAATCAAGTTGAGCCTTCTATGGAACGGGAAAGGGAAATAGCAAGGCGTTTCAGTGCTTATCAGGCAGAATGTGAGGTTGATAGAGGTCAAAGGATAGCCGAACGAGATGCACTCCACCTTCAAATTGAAGAGCTCCAGGAACAGAGGGAGAATTTGACGCATGAAGTCAATACTACTCGACATTGGTTACAGAATTGTTATGACATTATGAATGAAGCCAGAGATCGAGTACTTCAACTCAGGGATGCACTCAATGATGTTTATGCTGGTTATTTACACCAGAATGATGAGAGGTTAGGCCGACAGACACATGTTCTTGCTCCACATCTACCAAAGGCCTTGGCTAGAATTTATAAGGGTCTTGGGGATGATTGAGATCCGAGGATTTGATTTCTTTCCGAGTCCATTTTCTTTTCTTAGTTATTAGTTGTTATTTTTTT
>JAJOOH010008178.1:0-61398 GCA_029582605.1 Solanum gracilifrons
AAGCATAAGACACAGTCGAGTAATGATAGATCACCATAGCATTGGCTAATTCCATAGGTAGCATCTGGTCTAGTGCCAGTAACTGCTACTCCATATCCTCTAGCTCTCACTTGTTCACTCAACGTTTCCATTGTACCGACAAAATTTGGGACGGAAACCGTCGTTCTGTTTCCACATATGAGCTGGATTATCTGGGATCTTGGTTCAGCCACTGATGTATCTGGTAGAAGTAGGATCAACATGACAACAAAGTGACTACATAACACTGAAGGAGTTGCTCCTTCCATTTTGCTAGATGAGCTGTACAACATAGAAAACAATGTAAGAAAATCAACATAGGTCGCGTTTGTTTGCATTTAATGAATGTCCGAGTCTTAATTCTTCATCTTTTAGTCATTATATGTGCCTTTTAAAGGCTACATCTTAATCAATCGTTAAGTGCATTTGTTCTTTTGTTTTGTCACCGCTTAACGAGTCTGAGTATATCTAAATAACTAAGACCTATAACAAAATTTTAATATCATTAAGATGTTAAGAATTTCTGCAAAGATGGTATTCCAACACTACTCCATCCACTTTCACTCCTAATCGCGCTGCATTTCTAGGCGGGAACTTTTATTTGAATGGACTTTCAACTATTTTTTCTTTTACGGATTTGGTTCGAAGAAGAAGAAATACACAACTCAAACAAATGTCATTGCATCTAGAGAAGAAATAAATAGTTGAAAATCATAATTTTGGCTTAAAACATATTATTTGGCTAAATTATAACTTTTTGCTACTTTCATACTTAAAATCATTGGGTGTTCATAGTACTGTTACAACTGTTAATGTAGGGAGTACTTACCGTCCACCACAACTACTGATGGCTCTCTTTTGTTTATATACTCCTTACCAAATTTTCAAGGTAGAAAATATAAAGACCACCCTAAACTTTACACGAATTATTCGTTGCACACCTAAACTATTATTAGTCTGAATAAGCCCCTGAGCTTAGCTATTTGATAGTGTCTTTACCCCGCACAATCTCGTCCCGTTTAGGGTAATTAAGACTATTGATAGTTTAGGCATTCTAACTAATAATTCATGCTAAGTTTTAGGTTGGCCATTAGGTGTTCTACCAAATTTGCACTCAAACAAATATATAGTCTGTTTGGCCAAGTATTTGGAAGGTAAAAAATGCTTATTTTACAAAAATGGGGTGTTTGGTCTAGCTTTTGAGGGGAAAAAAAAATTCTCCAGTGTAACAGAAGCTATTTTTCAGAAGCTAAAAAAAAGTAGTTTTTCCATAAAGTAATTTTTTGGAAAATACTTTTGAGGAAAACTTACTATAGAGCTTATTTGGATTGACTTATTTTAGATGTGTTAAAGTGAAAATAGTCTTTAAACACTTTTATAATAGGCATAATACATAAATGCCCTTTAACTTAGTTTCAGTGTACGCGTGTCTACTTATTCAATTTTATACAAGTTTAAGTGTCTACTTATGCATACTCAAAGTTGAAGGGCATAGTTGTCCGCTGAAGGCAAGTTAAAGGTCATGTTTATGTATTATGCCTTACATATTTATGTCCCAAACTTAACACTTAAACTTGTATAGAGTTGAACAAATAGACACATACGTCTTATGTGACATCTTAAATGACAATATGTGTCATAAGTGGTTCCTACGTGTATTATGTCACATATGACTCATTTATCTATTTGTTCAATTTTATATAAGTTTAAGTATGTTTTTGTGCACACTTAAAGTTAAAAGGGCACAAATGTAAAATAAGACCAGTTAAAGAGCATATTTATGTATTATGACTTTATAATAGTGTACAAAAGAAGTGATTTTAAGTTCCTTTTTAAAGCCAAATAACAAAAATAAATCAAAAAGTCATAAATTAAGTTAGGCTTACAAATTTAAAAACACTTTTAAAAGTTTGATGAATATTAATTGCTGCTCAAGTTATTTTTATGAAACACAAATTATTTCTCACCAAAAAATATTTTTTTGAAAAAACACTTTTCCATACCAGCTAATTTTAGAAATTTGATCAAAAAACTTAATAATTAGTGAAAACAGAAGAAGAAGGGAAAAAAAAAAAAACACTCACAAAACTCCTTGTGATAACTAAACAGTCTAAATTCACCCGATTTTCGAGTCGAAACTGAGAGATCGCCGGTGAAAATTGATCAGTTGCTGTCAAAGTTGTAGAAATGGAGCGTTGAAGAAACAGAGAGAAAAGAGAAGAAAATGAAAGGAACAAATAAAGAAATAAAATTTGTTGTATTGATGAAAATGAATCAAAGTGGCTTTGTGAAGAAGTCCTTTTATACTATTTTTGGTTTTCCAATCTAGTGTACGATATCTATATTGAAGCCGTGTGTTGAAATTTTTTATATTGGGCTAAAATATTTTCTAACAAGGATAATTTTATACCCAATAAAACTCGAACAAGAAACTTTTAGTTAAGGATGAAAAAATATTTATCATTTTGAATTCTCTGTTTTAATTTTAATTTGTTTGTCTAACTTTCTGTTTTAGTCTGTCAACTCTTTATTTCTAATTTTCTATACGATATATGTAAGGCCACAAGATTAAACAGTATTTTGGTATGTTTTATATATTTTTAATCTAAGTTCATAATATTCACAATAATAATTTAAATTTGGTAGGCGTTTGGACATGCGATTTCACGCTGATTTCATCTCCAGATGAAATCTCAAAATTTTCAAAAATCATTATTTGAGATTTTTCAATTACAATAATTGACCCACGAGTTTATATTTTATAAAACATCACATTTATATCTACTAACCGGCCATTTATTTTATATGTAAATAAAATTTATAATTCATGTCATTACTTTTTAAATCATTTACATCTCATATAATGATTATTCTCACTAACATAGAGTTTATTACTACTTCAAATCAATTTCTACTTTACCATTTATATTCACCAAATTCATTATTTTTTATCAAATTAATATACCAACCAAATTAATCATAAATGACTCAAAGTAACAATGTTGGTTCGTCTTATCAGTCATATGAACGAGAAACGCAAGTTCAACTGAGAAGATTGTATGTACTATGTGGCAGAAATATATTTAAGACTAGTACACCACAACTTATATATGTTTAATTTTAATTTTTTTAATTGAATTAAAGTTTGATCAATAAATACTGTATTTTTAAAAATATCTTTGTGATAGTGTATTATGGGATTTTATAAACTTTGCTTATTTGGTAAGATTGAATAAAGAATCGGGACAATTTTAATAGTTTTATAACTTATAGGATTTTTATGTTTATGATAAAACATAAAAAGTCCAAATCACATGTCCAAACTAAACTTCAACTCTATTTAATGATTTCAGATCATAATTTTATATCGCATAGCTAAGCGGACCCTTAATGTCAAATCAAAACTAAACGAACAAATTAATACGGAGGAAGTAAATTTTTTTTTGTTGAGAGAAGTGACATTGTTGTTTGAATTTTTCAAACAAAAAACTTAAAACAGTACTACTTTGAAAGACTTTAATAGATATTTGTGGGGCCGGTTTCCTAACTACTTTACTTACTGCCCAAACCAAAATAATAAAGGGGGGAGAAGACAAAAGACACTTGTCCTTTTAATTTGCGTGACATTGTTTGATTTGATACGAAATTAATATGTTGGAAATATGTTTTGATAAAGTGATTAGGAATGTACATATCTCACTTGTTAGGCACTGGCGGAGCTAGCATTTTCACCAAGGATTCAAAATATAAAAAAGTAAATACATAAAGAATTTACTACAGAAGCGGAGCCAGGATTAGGAGTTGGGGGTTCTAAACATTTTGTTGATAGTGGATTTGAGCCCACAACTCTAGTGTGGAAAGCATTTTCACGGCCTCTTCCTTACCACTAAGTTGTCAATCAGTTTTGTTAGGGGTTCACGAGTTAATATACATATATATTTATTGAATTTTTTGGTACAAATACAAGATCTACGGAAAAGCTACTGGGTTCTTCCGAACCCACGAACTCCCACCTAGCTCCACCCTTGTGAAGAAATCGAAGAGGGTTCACCATTTATTGTATATACATAAAAAAAAAAATTAAACATGTATAAATAGAATAATTTTCTATTGAAGGGGGTTCGGATGAACACCTTCGACCCTACCTACTGTTGGGAAAAACACGGACAAGCACAAAAATATATATGGTAAAAGTAATGGAAATAAAATGGGAAATAGTGACACCAAGAATTTTACGTGGAAACCCTTCTAAATAAGGGAAAAACCACGGGCCAAGAGGAGCAACTGATATCACTATAGTAAGGAATTTTACACTGTGTAGTCACGAATACAATACTCAAAGTGACTACAACACACTCAAAAAGAATAACACTCTTTTAATTTCCACCTTACTAAAATATCACTCACACTCTATTTTTCTTCACATACTATTTTTTGTATAGCCTATGGAAACCTCACAGCTCTCTAAATATTTTACTCTCTCTGTGAATTGGTGTATTACAAATGAGCTCATAAGCTCCTTTTATAGAAGAAATTTGTAACAAATTTCAACACCCACCGAAATGTTTCTCAACATTTGCTGCCAACCATTGACAATTGCATGCAGCAATTGTTGAAAAGCAATATTTGTCAATGGTGCAGTAAATGTTGAAAAACACAATAATTGAATAATGGGGCTGGACCCCACACCTACCTCTGCCCTTGCACTTACGCATAGTTGGGGTGTCACTTGCGTCTTGCGGAACTTGTTTTCCTAGATAAAATATTTTCCAAATTGACAAATAATACATCCAAAAATTGAAAAATGTATTATGAAGTTTTGAACTTACAACTAACTGCTCGATGATGAGTTGAGCTTAAAATGGAATACTGAGAATTCATATTGCCAACCTCAACTTGTTTGGGACAGAAACATAGTTGTCGTTGTTGTTGTAACTAACTACTCGATCACAATGAAGTCTCCTTCAAGAACACGAGGCGACATGATATGCTTGAGATAACTATAATTTCTAAATCACTTTCAGTTCAGGACCACTGAGATATCATCATCTGGGGTAAAAAGAACTGTGAGATAAGTTGGCAATCGAAGCAGAATCGCCTTGTTTAAGCAAGTACTCCCAAGGGTCGTGAAGTTCCATGATTTTCTCATCCACGAATGGCGGATTAGTAGGAGGAGGCAACTCTTCATCTTTCTTGACGAACATTTGTAATGCCTTAGACATGGATGGCCGTAATGATGGAATCTCTTGAGTGCACAAAAGTCCCACATGTAACACTCTCGCAACCTCATTTTTCACATTGATTGTATGGTAGTTATGCAACATGAGATTCGGATCGAACAGTTCCTCCACTATACCGCGTTGAAAGTGCTCCCACACCTGTTGAATTCATTCAATAAAGTTAAGATCAATGGACAAATATGTTCTCCAAGATTGAAATTTTGGTTCTTCAGAGAAGTGATTGATCAGAAATTACATTGGAAACTAAGCTGACTGTGTATTCAGCATTTTTTCTCTTGTTATTTTGTCTTCCAGTAACAATCTCTAGTAGAAGAACACCAAAGCTGTAAACGTCTGCTTTTTCTGTTAGCTGACCGCGTGCTAAGTATTCTGGAGCCATATATCCTCTGCATAAAAAGGATAAATCATCCATTATTTGTTTTTGTGTACTTTTACGCGGAAAAAAAAAAACAATGAGACGAAGAAATACTAACAATGTGCCAGCAATGACAGTGCTTATGTGACTCTTGTCTTCTTGGAATGACCTTGCCAACCCAAAATCAGCAATCTTTGCACGGAGCCTCGAGTCCAACAGGATGTTGCTTGCTTTTATGTCTCTGTGAATTATTCGGGTCTTTTTGTTCTCGTGTAGGTATACCAATCCTTCTGCTATCCCTATAATTATCTCAAATCTTTTCTTCCAATTTAGAGCTTTACCTTTAATAGGGTCTGTCAAATTTTAAGGTTAGAATCAATATACATGACAAAGTCATGTGCTGGTTATGTGAAAACACACCACTTAGTCTTAGCTTACTGCAAAGTCGATTACCTATGCTTAACTTATTTGTACTTATTTTTTTAGTTGGTGCAATGATAGACATGAGTTTAGCTTAAATAGATTAGTGAGGGTTTGTTTAGCTAAACCCTAACTTGTTTGGGACGGACACGTAGTTAAAGTCCAGTTACTTACCAAATATGAAGCGATCAAGACTCTGGTTAGGGAGTAACTCGTATACAAGAAGGTTTTCCGTTCCTGAGCAGCTGCATCCCAATAACCTTGTCAAATTTTTGTGCTGGACGCTACTGATTATGTTAACCTCGTTATAAAAATCTGCAGCTGTGTGTTTGATGTTGAAGAACAGCCTTTTGACAGCGATCTCTCTCCCGTCTGCCAAAACACCCTGCAACAAAATGTGACTCAGACTATTTAATTGCCAACACTTCTTGCATTGCTGTTAACATAATCGCACTACATTCAACCATTACATACCTTATAAACCGTGCCAAATCCACCCTGTCCGAGCTTGTTGGCCTCATCAAATGAACCCGTGGCTTTGTCAAGTGTCGAATACTTGAAGTTCAAGTTGTTTTGATCAAGGATCTTCACTAATTTCTTAACATCATTTGCACCTAAAAAGTTCAATTTTTTATTTCTAAGTTTTAGAATAAAGATACAATATATGTACATCATTTAACTATCCTAATGACTTTTATAACTAAATTTTGGCATAAAAGGATTTACCTTTTCTCTTCTTCTGGATTTGTTTGTTCTTCCAGACATAAATACCAATGACAGCACCTACTCCCAAAACGACCACGGAGCTAACAACAACGATAACAATGACAACAACGTTTCCTACAATATCATCATTTGAAAGAAAAAAAGACCATTTATCAGCAAAATTACAGTTCAGTCGTTAAATAACGGGCAAACCAGGACGAAAAAAGAGTAAAAATTACCCCTTGATGACGAGCCTCCACTGGCAGAAATATCATTGAGAAAATTTGTATCAGAATACCTCATGAAGCATCCGGTGTAAAGGGCTCTACCTTCTGACCAAGGTAAGCATCCCAACATGGATGCAGATGCATTTTGCAAACACGCTGTGCAGGAATTCGCGCTCAGCGTCTTCCAACAATCAGCGAGAACATAAGCTGTATCATTGGAATCCATGGGCGATGATACTTGGGCACGCGCATAGCCATTATTAGTCGGTGCACTTACAACTGCTTGCTGAATGGCTTGCCTAGCTTTCTGTTGGAACAATGTACCCTTGGTCGTCCTGTTTCCACATACATGCATGTCCTCTGGACCTAAATACTGGTCATAGAACATGTAATTCTCCACTCGCATAAAGCAGCCATCAAGATAAATTCGCCCGTTATAAGGGAAGCACTGGGGCAGAACCGTTCGCGCTTCAGAGAAGCATAAGACACAGTCGAGTAATGATAGATCACCATAGCATTGGCTAATTCCATAGGTAGCATCTGGTCTAGTGCCAGTAACTGCTACTCCATATCCTCTAGCTCTCACTTGTTCACTCAACGTTTCCATTGTACCAACAAAATTTGGGACGGAAGCTGTCAATCTGTTGCCACGTATAAGCTGGATTATCTGGGATCTTGGTTCAGCCACTGATGCATCTGGTAGAAGTAGGATCAACATGATAACAAAGAGACTACATAAAACTGATGGGGTAGCTCCCTCCATTTTGCCAGATGAGCTGTAAAGCATAGAAAACAGTGTAAGAAAAACAACATAGGCCGCGTCTGTTTGCATTTAATGAATGTCTGAGTTTTAATCCTTTGGATTTTAGTCATTATATGTGCCTTTTTAAGGTTTAAGTCTTAAGCATTCAGATCTCACTCATGTTAAGTACGGTTGTTCCTTTATTGCCACCATCATCACTAGCATCAACCAACATTATCGCCAATGACAATCCGTAATTGACACCCACAATCACCACTATTAGCCATCACCTGATCACCATCACCACCAACAATCATATAAAGTTTCTAAAATAATTTGATCATATAGTATTAGATTAATCAACATTTTATTTGAATTTTATATTTATTAGTTTTTAATTAAAGACAAATTTTATAAATTCAGTTATTTAGTATTCATATCTCAATACAACATTATATATTTATACTCAAACATCTTAATCTTAATAAATATCTTAATATTGAGATGTGTATTCAAATTTGGATGTCTTAATATTAGTAAAAACAAACGGGGTAATTCAAATGGCATAATACCTCAGAACTTCGCCTAAACTTTGAACTCCATTGTTTAGGCTAGAAATTTTACTTGACTAAATGTAATGGAGTTTCAACTAATTTACATTGTTGGTTCGAAGAAGACGTAATACACTACTCAAAATAGTTGATGGCTAATAAATATTCTTTTTTCAAGGTAGAATATTTGTGGCCCCTTAAACTTTACACGAATTATTAGTTGCACACCTGAACTATTAGAATTCTAAATCACCCTCGAACTTGTCTATGTGATAGTCCCCGCACAATGCCATCCTTTTAGGGTAATTAAGACCACTGATAATTTAGGCATTCAACTAATAATTCATGCTAAGTTTAGGTTGATCAACATTAATTGGCCTAACACAAATCATTTCTCATCAAAAAATACTTTATTTTTCTAAAAAATAAATTTACAAAAGGCATAATACATAAATATGCCCTTTAACTTATATCTATGCGCTGTAATTTTGGATATTAACTTATATAAAATTAAACAAGACACTTGTATTCTATATGCCCTAATACATATAGAACATTGTCATGTAATACGCCACATAGAACGAATGTATCTATTTATTCAATTTTATACAAGTTAAAGATACATATGTTGGCTAAGGTGAAGTTAAAGGATACGTTTATGTATTGTACCTTAAAAAATTAACTAAATTTATAAATTTGGCCAAATAGCCTAATAATCTTAGTGAAAACAAGATACCCCTCTGTCCACTTTTAATTGTCATGTTGCATTTTTCGAAAGTCAATTTGACTAATTTTCAAAGTGAAATTAGATTACATTAATTCGATATTTTAAGTAAAAAATTTAGATATTCAGAAACTATAGGAAGAGTATTATAACTTGCAATTTTTTGTATATCAATATGATGAAAAAATACATATCGTTTGACTCTAAAAAAAGAAATCATGACAATTAAAAGTGGACGGAGGTAGTAAGTAGGAGGAGAAGAAAAACTCACAAAGTCCTTCTGAGCACTAAACTATCTGATTTCGCCGGAATTTTGAGTCGGAAAAGAAAGATCGCCCGGTGAAAACTGATCAGTTGCTGTCAAAGTTATAGAAACAGAGTGATGAAGAAATAGAGAGAAAAGAGAAGAAAATGAAGGAATTTGGTGTCAATATAAGTTATCTTATCTGTATTGAAATCGATTAAATTTGAATTCATATTTAAAAAAATTATATTGTGGTAAAATATTTCCTGATAGAGATGATTTTATATTCAATAAAAATCGAACAAGAAACTTTGAACTCTCTCAGTTTCAATTTCAAGTTGTTTGTCCTATTTTTTGTTTTAGTCCGTCAACTCTTTATTTGGTATATTTTATCTATTTTTAATTTAAAATCACAATATTTTAAAAATATATAATTTTTTTAATATTTTCTATCAAGCCAAAATTAGACAAAACAAATTAAAGCTGAAAAGTAAAAAAAAAAATTGTTGTTAGAATTTTTCAAACTCAAGACTAAAACCAGTACTTCTTTGAAAGACTTTAAAAGATATTTGTGGGGCTGCTTTCGTAATCTACTTTACTTAATGCCAAAACCAAAATAATAAAGAGGAGAAAGAAAAAAGATACTTCTCTTTTAATTTGCGTGTTGGACATATGTTCTGATAAAGTGATTTAAGGATTGAGATATCTCACTTATTAGATAACTAGTTTTTCAACACGTGTTGCACATATGTTCTGATAAAGAATTTTATATTTATTAATTTTTAATTAAAGATAAATTTTATAAATTCAGTTATTTAGTATTCATATCTCAATACAACATTATATATTTATATTCAAACATCTTAATCTTAATACATATCTTAATATTGAGATGTGTATTCAAATTTGGATGTCTTAATATTAGTAAAAATAGACGGGGTAATTCAAATGGCATAATACCTCAGAACTTTGCCTAAACTTTGAACTCCATTGCTTAGGCTAGAAATTTTACTTGACTAAATGTAATGGAGTTTCAACTAATTTTTCTTTTACATTGTTGGTTCGAAGAAGATGTAATACACAACTCAAAATAGTTGATGGCTAATAAATATTCTTTTTCCAAGGTAGAATAATTGTGGCCCCTTAAACTTTACACAAATTATTAGTTGCACCTTGAACTATTAGAATTCTAAATCACCCCCGAACTTGGCTATTTGATAGTTTTTATCCCGCACAATCCCATCATTTTAGGGTAATTAAGATTATGACATTCAACTAATAATTCATGCTTAGTTTAGGTTGGTCTTTAGGTGTTCCACCAAATTTCAAGTAAACTGAATAAGAAAAAAGAAAAGAAACGAGCAGATTTGGAAGGTCAAAATTGCTTATTTTATAAAGGCATAATACATAAATATGACTCTTAACTTGACTTCAGCCGACAACTAAGACCTTTAACTTTGGTTGTGTACAAGTAGACACTTATATTTGTATAAAATTAAACAAATAGACGCATTCGTTCTACATGGCGTCCTATATAACAATTTTATGTCCTACATAGCGTCCTATGTGTATTATGCTACAAAGGCATGTGTGTTTACTTGTTCAATTTTATACAACTATAAGTGTCTTTTATATAACTGAAGTATTTGACCAAACTTTTAGAAGAAAAAAAGTGTTTTCGAGGAGTAACAGAAGTTGTTTTTCGAAAATTTTAAAAAAAGTTTTAAATTTAAACTACTTTTTTGAAAAACACTCTTGAGAAAACTTATTTACAACATGTGTGTATTGACTTATTTCAAGTGATTTTAAGCCAAAATAACTTTTAAACAAGGGATAAGGTACAAGTGCCCCTAGATTATGACCAAAATCTCAGACACACTTTAACTAAACTAACGTCCTATTACCCCTAAACTCATTTTTTTTTGTAATTCTGCACACCTTTTGACTTACATGACATCCAAATAGCTCTCACTCATCTCAACTGTATGGAGTCTCTGAGATTTCGATCATAGGCTAGGGATACTTGTACTTTTTTCCTTGAAACAATAAAAGGTTTTAGAAAGATAACTTCTTCCAAGAAACACTTCTTGATCAACATTAATTGGCCAAACACAAATGATTTCTTAACAAAAATATTCTTTTTTTTAAAAAACAATAAGGCACAATTATTCTCAAAATCTCATAAGCACACCTTAACTAAACTAAGGTAAAAGATCCTATTACCTTGAACTCATTTTTTTGTAATTTTGTACACCTTTTTTGCTTACGTGACATCCAAACATCTCTCACACGCCTCAACTACGTAGAGTCACGGAGTGTGCCATGTAAGCTAAAAAGTGTATAAAATTACAAAAAAAAATAGTTTGGAGGTAATAGGACCATAATTTAATTAAAGTGTTTCTTTAAGCTTTCGATCATAATCTAGGATTATTGTGCCTTATCCAAAAAAACAAAACACTTTGCAAAATGCATATATATATATATATATATATATATATATATATATACACATTGAATGTGTACAAATAGACATTTTAACTTGTATAAAATTGAAAACATAATAAGTAGGAGGAAACAAAACTTACAAAGTCCTTCGGAGCACTGGACGATCTGATTTCGCCGGAATTTTGAATCGGAAAATAAAGATCGCCGGTGAAAACTGATCAGTTGCTGTCAAAGTTGTAGAAACAGAGAGAAAAGAGTAGAAGATGAAGGAAGAAAAAAGAAAAGTAAAATTTGTTTTATTGATGAAAATGATCAAAGTGGCTTTTTATACTTTTTTTGGCTTCCCAATTTGGTGTCAGTACGACGTTATTGGTACGGAAAGTCAGAGACCGACTAAATTTGAATTCATATTTAAAAATTTTATATTGTTGATTTGTGGTAAAATATTTTCTAATAAAAGATGATTTTATACTCAATAGAATTCGAACAAGAAACTTTGAACTCTCTCCGTTTCAATTTCAATTTGTTCATCCAACTTTTCGTTTTATTCCATCAATTCTTTATTTGGTGCTATATTTTAGGGAAAAACTCAAATATGTCATCGAATTTTGAGAAAATATTTATCTATGTCATTTTCGTTCAATTCTGTAAAACTATTTTTTACACATGGTTGATTATAATTCGACCACGTCACTAATTAAATTATTTTTTAAAAGAGATAAAAAATGCTCAAATATGTCATCAAACTTTGAGAAAAGACTCATCTATACCATTTGTTAAAATTTAAGTTCACTTATGTCATTTCAGTTAACAAATAATGACGTGGATAGCCTTTTCTCAAACGAAAATAACATAAATGAATCAAACTCTTAACGGATGATATAGATGAGGTTTTCTCTCAAAGTTTGATGACATATTTTAGTCTTTTACCTTTATTTATTTATTTATAATTTAAAATCACAATATTCTTAAAATATTTTTTTTATATTTCGTATCAAGTCAAAATCAATGATCATATTAAAATGGAGGAAGTAATTTTTATTTTTGTTGAGAAAAGTCAACAGGAGGAAAGACTTTGTTGTTAGAAATTTTCCAACTCAAGACTTAAAAACAGTACTACTTTGAAAGACTTCAAAAGATATTTGTTGGGCTGCTTTCGTAATCTACTTTGCTTACTGCCCAAACAAAATAGTAAAGAGGAGAAGAAAAAAGATACTTCTCCTCTTTCAATTTGCGTGACACTATTTGATTTGATACTAAATTTTAAAATGAAATTAATATGTTGGATATATGTTTTGATAAAGAGTCAGTGTTTTCAAAATCGTTTTTGGGGAGAGTCTCAGGGCGAGGCGTACCAAAAATGCCGCGGGGCATAAATTAAAAATGTAGATCCATAAGGCGTAAGTCCTAAAATTTGAGGTGTAAGCCCCGAGCATAAAAACGTAAGTCATGGGCGTAAAAACGTACTCCCGGGCGTTTTTAATTTATTTTTTGAACTTTTTTTGCTTTAAATCATATTTTTTTATTGGTGTAATTATATTTCTCAAATATTAACTATAATACTTTTTTTTCATTTATTGATTATTAATACTTATCTCAAATAAAAATCATAAATCATTAAAATGTTTACTTTTGCTTATTTTATTAGTAATAAAACTATAAAATTGAATATATATGAGACTACGCCCCGTAGATCCATGGGACTTACATATCTCGGGGCTTACGCCTCGCCCTGTACTATATAAAACGTCTCGCCTCATGCCCCGCCTTTTAAAACACTGGATAAAGTGATTAGGGATCGAGGTATGTCATTTATTAGGCAATAATAGAGCTAGCATTTTCGCTCAAGGATTCAAAATATGAAAACATAAATAAAAAAGGAAAATAAAACATGTATAAATAGTATAATTTTCTGCCGAAGGAGGTTCAGATGAACGCCTTCAACCCTACTTATCTCTACCCTTCCACTTAGACAACAAAGAAGTGGAAGCAATAAAGGCAACCAAAAAAAAAAAGATACATGTAATTCCACTAGGAAAGTCGTTTTCCTAAATAAAATATTTTTCAAATCGCGACAAATAAAACATGAAAAAATTGAAAAATGTATTATGAAGTTTTGAACTTACAACTAACTGCTCGATCATGAGTTGAGCTTAAAATGGAATATTGAGAATTCATATAGCCGAGCTCAGCTTGTTTGAGACAGAAACATAGTTGTCGTTGTTGTAGTAACTAACTGCTCGATAACGATGAAGTCTCCTACAAGAACACGAGGTGAAATGATATATATGCTTGAGATAACTATAATCTTTACATCACTTTCAGTTCAGGAGCACAGAGATATCATCATCTGGGGTAAAAAGAACTGTGAGATATGTTGGCAATCGAAGCAGAATCGCCTTGTTTAAGCAAGTACTTCTCCCAAGGGTCGTGAAGTTCCATGGTTTTCTCATCCACGAATGGCGGGTTAGTAGGAGGAGGCAACTCTTCGTCTTTCTTGACGAACATTTGTAATGCCTTAGACATGGATGGTCGTAACGTTGGAATCTCTTGAGTGCACAAAAGTCCAACATGTAAAACTCTCGCGACCTCATTTTTCACATTGATTGTATGGTTGTTATTCAACATGAGATTCGGATCAAACAGCTTCTCCACTATCCCGCGTTGAAAGTGCTCCCACGCCTGTTAATTTCATCGAATATAAGAGTTAAGACCAATATGCAATAAGTTCTTCAAGATTGAAAATGGTGTGATAAAAAATTACAATGGAAACTACACTGTCTGTGTATTCGACGTGTTTGCTCCTGTTATTTTGCCTTCCAGTAACGATTTCGAGTAGAAGAATTCCAAAGCTGTAAACATCTGCTTTTTCTGTTAATTGGCCATGTGCTATGTACTCTGGAGCCATATATCCTCTGCACATATTGTACCATATTAGTTTTCATATACTTTTACGCGACAAAAGTAGAAGACGAGACGAAGAAATACTAACAATGTGCCAGCAATGACAGTGCTTATGTGACTCTTGTCTTCTTGGAATGACCTTGCCAACCCAAAATCAGCAATCTTTGCACGGAACCTCGAGTCCAACAGGATGTTGCTTGCTTTTATGTCTCTGTGAATTATTCGTGTCTTCGTGTTTTCGTGCAGGTATACCAAACCTTCCGCGGTCCCTATGATTATCTCAAATCTTTTCTCCCAGTTTAGAGCTTTACCTTTGATAGAATCTGTCAATTTAAAGATTTGAACCAAATATGAAATGAGTTTTGCTTAAATGGAATAGTATAGATTCATATAGCTGATCCCAACTTTTTTGGGACCGAGGAGTAGTTGTGTTGTTGCAAAGTCCGGTTACTTACCAAATATGAAGCGATCAAGACTCTGGTTAGGGAGGAACTCGTACACAAGAAGACTTTCCGGTCCTGAGCAGCTGCATCCCAATAACCTTACCAAATTCTTGTGCTCAACGCTACTGATTATGTTAACCTCGTTATAAAAATCTGCAGCTCTGTGTTTGTTGTTGAAGAACAGCCTTTTGACAGCAATCTCTCTCCCATCTGCCAAAACACCCTGCAATAAACCGCGCCTCAGACTTTGTTTAACATGAACACTTCTAATATTGCATTACAACTTTTCAACCATTTCGTACCTTATAAACGGTGCCAAATCCACCTTGCCCGAGCTTATTGGCCTCATCAAATGACCCTGTGGCTTTGTCAAGCGTAGAATACTTGAAGTTCAAGCTGTTGTCATGAAGGATCTTCACTAATTTCTCCGCGTCATTTGCACCTGCAAAGTTCAAATTTTCCCGGAAAAGCATGAGTAGACCATTATGCCTCGAGTTAGTTCTAGAAAATTGCTTTCAGTACAGTTGTGTGAAAATGATCGTGCGCTATATTCTCAGGTGAATATTATCATAAAGATGCAATACACGTTCATCATTGATATCCTAATGACTTTATCACTAATATTTGACACAAAAGGATTTACCTTTTCTCTTCTTCTGGATTTGTTTGTTCTTCCAGACATAAATACTAATGACAGCACCTACTCCCAAAACGACCACGGAGCTAACAACAACGATTACAATGACAACAACGTTTCCTACAATATCGTCATTTGAAAGAAAAAAAGACCATTTATCAGATAAATTACGCGTTCAGTCAATAAATAACTGGCAAACCAGGATGAAAAAAGAGCAAAAATTACCTCCTGATGACGAGCCTTCACTGACGGAAATAGCATTGAGAAAATTAGTAGCCGAATACCTCATGAAGCATCCAGTGTACAGAGCTCTACCTTCTGACCAAGGCAAGCATCCCAACATGGATGCAGATGCATTTTGCAAACACGCTGCACAAGAATTCGCGCTCAGCGTCTTCCAACAATCAGCGAGAACATAAGCTGTCTCGTTGGAAGGACCAGGCACCGACGCTTGAGCACGTGCAGTACCATTATTAGTCGGTGCATTTACAACTGCTTGCTGAATGGCTCGCCTAGCGTTCTGTTGGAACAATGTACTCTTTGTCGTCCTGTTTCCACATACATGTCTGTCCTCTGGACCTAAATACTGATCATAGAACGTGTAATTCTCCGCTCGCATAAAGCATCCATCAAGATAAATTCGCCCTCCGTTATAAGGGAAGCACTGGGGCAGAACCGTTCGTGCTTCAGCATAGCATAACACGCAGTCAAGTAAAGAAAGATCACCATAGCATTGGGCAAGTCCAAAGTTAGTGTCTGGTCCAGTGCCAGAAACTGCAACTCCATATCCTCTAGTTCTCATTTGTTGGCTTATAGTTTCCATAACTGCAACAAAATTTGGGACAAAAGCTGTCGTATTATGCTCGAGTTGAGTACTACATGTGATCTGGACGGTCTGCGATCTTGGTTCACACACTGATGTATCTGGTAGAAGTAGGATCAACACAATAACAAAGAGAATACATAAAATTGAAGGGGCTGGTATCTCCATTTTGCCAAATGAACTGTACAACAGAGAAAACAATGTAAGAGGACTAATTGATGTAACATTTAACTGACAAAAATAGACACCAATCATTACATCAGTCACTACTATATATCGTCAATAATCACCATATTAGTCACTACCATCATTAGCTATCATTACTATCAACCACAATTATCCGTAACCACGACCAACTACCACCATCAACCGACAACCACTATCGTTAACCACTACTGTTAGCTACTACCCAAGACCACCACAAACCACTTCTCTTCTTGATATAGTATTAAATGAATTATGTAATTGTCAAATTAGGCTTTGGGCTTAACTCACACTCCAAAAGCTAGCTCAAAGGGAGGAGGATTGTTCACGCCTTACAAGGAGCCCAACCAAGTCCAGTGCGTGCACATTCATGGATTAGGCATTGGGCCTAACTCACACTCCAAAAGCTAGGTCAAAGGGAGGAGATTGTTCAAGCCTTATAACGGGCCCAAACCAGTTTGGTGAGTGCACATTCTTGGACCGAGGCACATTGGTTGGGGAATAGACTAGTGACATGTTTATATGGATTTGGGCAGCCATCTCCTCTTGAGCTAGCTTTTGGGATTGAGTTAAGCTCATATGTCATATTTTTGCATGGTAACAAAGTCATATTCATTCATGTCCGGCACCTGATCCACACTCCAGTTTGGACCCGGGCATGAAGGGGATATTAGAATCCTTCATTGAGTTAGACCTGTTTATATGGACTTGGATAATCCTCTCTGCTTGAGCTGACTTTTGGGGTTTTGTTAGATCCAATAGTAATATCGCTTATTAATTTTTAAACATGGGATAATGCATAAGTACTCCTAGACTATGACCGAAATCTCAGAGGCACACATAAACTTAACTAGGGTCCTATTACCCCCTAAACTAATTTAAAATGGAATAAATACACCACAAACGTTGACATGGCATAGAGAGTGTGCACACTCTCTTGAAGGTAAGTGATAGTGCACAAATTGGACACATGTCATTTTTTTATTGGTAACTTTATAATTAGTTAGTACACATATTTATTGACAATAAAACTTATATATATTTAATTATTTTAATTTCTTTCTTTTGTAAAATATTTATTTTAATTTCTTTTCACTTATTTTGATATCCGTTCAAAATTAACTTATTTTAAATATAAGACATTTGAAATCAAATCAAAACGAAAGACAAAGAAAATAAAATCAATAGAAAAATAAAAGAGAAAAAACAATGAATGTAATGTGTATTAATTAATTTAAATACAACATTAAAAAAAGAAAAAAATATTATTATTTTTTAAGAAAAAATATTTACACACGTGGCGGGCGAGTGTGTACAAACACAACTTACTTGGGTGGTTGAAGGTGCCACATCAGCACAAAAGGTGCTCAAAAATACGAAACAAATGAGTTCAGGGATAATAAGATCTTAGTTAAGTTTAGGTATGTCTTTGGAATTTCGGTTATACTTATACCTTATCCCTTTAAACATTGACAAGTTTTATATATTCAGGGGTTGAGCAAACAAACAATATTAAATATTTAGCATTCAGATGGAAATTTGGTCCTATTTATTAAGTCAGACTGTATTATAGTTAATATTCACTTTTTTTCAGATTTTATACAAAAATCTTCAATACCAATGAAATGAGCAATCGTTTTTTCACACAGCTGAACAGATTTCTCTTTTATTTCCTAAAGTTCAAAATCCGAGACATCTGATTAAAGACAAAACATCCACCGAAAACATGGTTTTCTCTTATGTTCATTTACTCCTTAGCAAAATTTCAAGTATTTCTTTTTATTAACAAATATTGAATAACGGTTCCGCACTAAAACAACAACAACAACATACTCAATGTAATCCCACAAATGGAGTCTAGTGATTGGTAGAATGTATCCAGACTTACTCTTAACTAACGAAAGTAAGAGAAACTATTTCTGATAGACCCTCAGCTCAGAAACTAAGACATAATTTGCATATCAGTGATAAAAACAGAATGAGGAAGAAAAAAAAAAGGAACACTCACAAAGTTCAATCCTCTGAGCACTGAGCGCTCAGAATTTGTCGAATTTAGACTCGACGAAGAGAGATCGTCGAGGCAAACTGATCAGCTGTTGTCAAAGTTGTAGAAACAGAGTAATGAAGAAACAGATAGAAAATGAAAGTATTAAAAAGAAGGGAATTTTTTTAATTTTTAATTTTTTGATGAATGAATCAAAATGAAAATGAAAATGTCGATTATATTAATATATTTGTGAGAGAAGTCAACTAGAAAAAAGAAGTGAAAAAAAAGAAAGATTGCATTTTTTTCTAAAGAAAAGACTAAAAAAAATAACAGTTGCAAATCAGCTATGAAGACTTTGAAAGGACGCGCCTCTTTTAACAGAAACTTCGCCTCTTAACATATTGGTACGGTGAGGCCAGTGGCGGAGTCAGAACTTTGACTAAGAAGTGTTAAAATATAAAGAAGTAAAATTACATAGAAGTTAAGAAGTGTCAATATGTAATATATATACATACAAAATATTTTTACTCTAACTACATAGTGTAATTTTGAGACGAAGGGATGTCGGTCGACACCCCTCAACTACATGTGACTCCGCCACTGGGTGGGGCTACAAGTTTTATACCGTCGAATCAAAATAGATCGAGTTAATAAACTGGGCTAAATCCTGCTTTAACCAAAAAAAAAGTTAAAATTAGTCTTTCCTTTAGGAAATTTTAATTTTTGTCCATGAGGCAAACGTTAAGGATATTTCAAGACAAAAATCCTACCATATGCAACACTTAGAACTTAGGAACATCCCATTAGACATAAGTGGGATTATGTGGGAATGAGTTGAGGTGTCTAACCGTGCAATCTCAAAGTTGGATCTATGCCCTTTTAACTTAACTTTATTTTGTATTTATGCTCTCCTATTTTGAGTATGCACAAGTAGGTAGTTAAATTTGTAAAAGATTGAACAAATAGACACATTCGTCTTATATGGCATCCTACATGGTAATTTTGTGTTTACATGGTGTACTACGTGCATTATGCCACATAGAATGTGTATGTCTATTTCTTCAATCTTATACAAATTTAAGTATTTACTTATGCACACCCAAAGTTGAAGGGCATAGATGTCAAACGAAGTCAAGTTAAATGTCATATTATAAAGGCATAATACATAATAGCATAAACATAACTCTTAACTTTGGCATCAACTGACAACTATGACCTTTAGTTTTTGATATGCACAAGTAGGCACTTAACTTGTTTAAAATTGAACAAATAGACACATTCGTCCTACATGGCACCTTACATGACAATTTTGTGTGCTACGTGTATTATGCCACGTAGGACACATGTGTCTACTTGTTCAGTTTTATACAAGTTTAAATGCCTACTTGTGCGCACTCAAAGTTGAATCGGAGGGCATAATTGTCCGCTAAAACTAAGCTACGGATCATGTTTATGTATTATGCCTATTATAAATATGTGTTAGTTATTAATTAAGGTCAAGTTAAGACATCTATCCATGTATTAGGAAAAGAAAACAAGATACTCCCTTTTAATTAACCTGACATAGTTTGTCTCAACATAAATTTTTTTAAATATGCCATTTAACTTGGCTTCAAATCACATTTACAAGTTTAAGTGTCTACTAATGCATACACAAAGTTGGAGGATATAATTGTAAAATGAGGCCAAGTTAAAGGGCACATTTATATATTATGCCTTTTTTAAATGTGTGATCTAAAAATATTTTGTGAGGCTATAAGCTTTTTGAAACTGGTGTACTTAAATATGCCATAAATATTTATGTGTTTATAAAAAATTCTCTACTTGTCAAAAGAGAGCTCTTTGACCAAGAAGAAATTTTGGTAGAAAGACAAACCATTACCTAAGTTGTCATCCATCTCGACTAAACTTCAATATATTAGTAGTATAATATAATTTTGATATTTTTTATTTAACTATGTCTGTAACATGTCATTTTCATATGTAAAATGGTTTTTTTTTTATGCTTTAAAGCATAGACAAATCTCTTTTTGTTAGACAACCTCAAGACTTATGAGTTATGATGTAATGATCTTTAGCGGTAATTATTTAACGGTAATAATTGAATTGTCGTTAAAAATATTTTTTTAATGTTGGTAAAAATTTTATCATTTTTTGATAATGTGTATATTTGATGTCGCTAAAAGCTATTTTTGTTGTAGTGTCTAATTTAATACCATATTAAAGGTGTATAATCATTCGCTTAAGATTTTCACTTTAAGAAGGTATTATCTAACTATAATCAATTAATTTGTGTTTTAGCCTTAATTATTTATTAGTTAATCATGATAAAGTGCATTAATGTTGAACAACTATATTTTGTTTTTGTAGAAAACTAAGATTAATAACTATTCAAAGTAAACTATTTTTGTGGGGACTAGAAAATAGTATTTTCAAAGTCTTCGACTTTAGGACTTTTTGTTTCAATTTACGTTTTTTTTTTTTAAAAAAAAAAAAATAAGATCATGTTTATACTTGAAGAATGTTTGGCTAAGTTTTTAGAAAATTAAAGGTGCTTATTTTAAAGAGTTAGAATGTTTTTTTAAACTTTTAGGAAAAAAAATAAATGTTATTGAGAAGAGAAGAAGTTGAAAAAGTGTATTTTCTCTAGAAATAGTAAATATCTTTGGAATCTTCACCAAACACAAACTCGGCAACGATATTGATAAATGCGTTTTTTTCAAATTGATTAGTTAAAAACAAATTGCTACTCTATGGAAATACTTATTTGGAAAGCACTTCTGACAAAGAAAAATAGTTAGCATCTCACTATATTATTTAAAATCACGAATTCAAGAAATATTTTGATACATGTTTAATTTATGATTACAATTTATTTTTTAAAGTATTTTATGGTCAATCAAATAAAAATACCTAAAATGAAATGAAGGAAGTAAATATTATTCCATTTGATGGTCCAAGGAATTGCATTTAATTAGGTCATTACATGCATGTTGTAGAAAGTCAAGAAGTTTTTGTTGATAATAGAAGTTTCTTTTATCAACTTAATTTACACGTTAGTCATAGAATTCATAAACTTCATATACTGACTTCGTCTTTGGAGGAAGGTGTCTCTATCAGAGTCTTGTTCATTCTCAAAATTTGAACTTGAGATCTCTTACTGAAGGTGGAGGGAACCCAATAATTAAATCATGCTATGAATTTGATGACAAGTTCAAAATTCATAATTAACTTCAAATGCTGACATTCCCGAAGGGGAAACGCTTTGTACTAGGGTTTTCTTATCCGCAAGACTTGAGACCAATACTTCTAATTAAGGGTAAAGGAATTTCACCAAATCCTTGGTGGTAACGGAGCTAGTCGAGAAATTACACTGTATGCATAGAAATATATATATATATATATATATATATATTACATTTTTGAACTTTTTATTCTGTTGCTTGAAATTTGAAACCCCTTTGAAAGCTGCTTTGATTTTGGTATGGACTGGCCCACTTGATTTTGGGCTCAATTAAGAGAAGCCCAACTAGAGGTCCAAGAACAAATTCATAGTTTGACTACCAAATCTTGATAATTGGTCATATTTTTTTGTCATAAATCTCAACGATCGTCAAATATTAACTATCAAATCTAGATAATTTTGGTGGATCGACATAAAATTCATCAGATTGTCTAGTCACAAATATTTACTATAACCAAAAATTGGCTACAAATCTAATAATTCGAATTGATCGTCGTAACTTATTGTGGTCGAATTTTGAGCAATACATTTTTCTTCGAAAATGATCTAAATTATTCCTAATTTGATATCCAATATTATAATATCAGTATCAGTATTTTTTTTTTAATTATTAGATTTAACTCAAACCTTCAAAATCAAAGGTAGGGTTGAATAATCATTGTTGAACAATTGATTAATAATATAATTAGTTTCAAACAATACTAGGAGAATCTATTGATTAGTTAATGTAGATTGACTTAAATAGTAATTATACTATGAATAAAAAACAATTTTTCTTATGATTATCATTTTATATTGTTATTTAATAAATCACATGCTACATATGCATAAAGTGGTATGACTTCAACAATGTCAGCCAATTAGACTTGGATTCAATCATTCATTTTTTTTTTGTTAATGTGTTTGGCTAATATATAAATAGTTAGTAGAAGAAAATGTTTATATTGTCAAATTATTTTTATTTATTATCTGCACTTAATATAATCATAATCTTAATTATTATGAGCTCAGTCATTAGATTTATTTATTTTTAGATCTGTATCAAAATATTAGTTTCATTAAGATGTGTTTTCAAAAATTTATACAAAGGTAACAATTCATCAATTCTATCTGTTTACACTATTGTCATCGTTCATTATTATCAACTATTATGCACCACTATCACTAACCATCATCATTCACCACTATGCATCATCCACAACCACCACCATCTTCACTATCAAATATCAAACACTACAATCCGTCATCATCATCGTTAGCTATCATTTACAATCATCACACCGATCATTATTGCCACAACAATCACCAATCACTACTGACAATTATCACCATTATTAGTTATTACTATCATGCATTATATACAACTATTAATCACAATTGCCAACCACCAGTACCACTAGCTATTACATAACTATAATACCATCATTATCCGACACCATCCCAATCCAACAACCACTACCGCTAGCCCTTACCATCTCCAACCTCCATATAATTATTAAAAAATATTTTTATTAATATTATATTAGATTAATTTAGTATTATTAAATTTACTATTTATTAATTTCTCTTAAAAATATAAAATTTATATATTCAAATGTTTACAAACAATTTTGATTATTCAATAGTTAGATCTTAATATAATATCTCAATATTAAAATAGTTATATTTAGATATCTAAATCTTTATGTACATCGTAATACTTAAATATGTATTCAAATTCAGACGTCTAAATCTTATTAAAAAAGATACATAAGACCTAAGACTTTTGATATGTATGCCAAATTTACAAAAAATTATCATGAAGAATTCCACATGTTTTTTTGTTATAAATGAGACTAAGACTTTTGATATGCATGCCAAATTTACAAAAATATATCATGAAGAATTCCACATGTTTTTTTGTTTTAAATGAGTAGTATTGACCGGGTAAAATTTCAACCAATCATGTCATTAAAGATGAGATGACTTGCAAAAATTATATAATTTTCAAAAGAAAAAACATATCATATAAATTGAAACAAAAAAAGACGTCCACAATTTAGGCAACTCTTTACCACACTCATAAATTTCCTTTGCTTTCCTTATGTATTTTTTTTAGGTCAACTAATTTTAGGATCATTCAAATTTCATTTTGATTTTGCCAAGTTGATAACTTGAAGTAGATTAATTGAATTACTCAAAATCAAAGTTGAATTCTCCTTCGTATTCACAAAAAAGATAAGTATTAATTTAGTGTACACGTATAACAATGGTATTTCAACGACCAAATATTTTTTTATCTTAACTAAATTTATATATTTATTGATTTAATGTAATTACCGTATATAATTAAAAAAAATTACGCTACTAGTTTCAATTTAGTTTAATTTGGGATGGTTACTCAATTAAAATGCTTCATGAGTTTTGATACATGAGTCAAGATGTAAGTTTCGAGACATATTGACATAAACTTTATGAATATTTAATTTTTAATATTTTATAATTATTAAAATATTAGTATAATTATATTAATGTGAGGTTGTTGTAAAAATCGATGAAGTTCACATTTTGATGCGCCTCTTTATCATAATTGGTCAACCAAAATGACTAAACTTTGGATAGTATAATACGTATTCTTTAATTTGGCTCCAGATGATATTTATATCATCTAATTTTGGGTATGCACAAGTAAATGCTTAAACTTGTATAAATAAATAGATACATTTATCCTATGTGACGTCCTACATGACAATTTTGTGTCACCTGTGGTGTTCTACATGTATTATGTCACGTAGGACGCGTGTATCTACTTGTTCAATTTTATATAAATTGTAGTATCGACTTATGCATATCAAAGTTGAAGGGCATATGTGTCAACTGAAGCCAAGTAAAAAAACGTGTGTATCAGTTTATGTATGGTGTCTTTTGGATAATCCAAAAACTATAAACCTTAAAAATAAATCATTGCACTAGATTTTAGGCATAATCTTTGGATTGTTATCCAAATCTATAACTAATAATTTGGTTCTCTTTGTTAGTGTTTCCCTCCCTAAATGTTAAAAGGGAAAATAAAATTTTCAAAATATTTTATCCGTCTTAACTTACATAATAATATTTAAATTTTGAGAGTTAAATAAGTTTAACTCTCAAAATTTAAATTATGACACATGAATTGAGACAAATAAAGTACTAACCAGTGGCAGAGCCACCAATACTTAAGGTGTCTCAATCGACATCTGTTCATCGAAAAATTATACTATATAGCTTGATAAAATATTTCCACCCCTTGACTTCTTCGTAGATCTACTTCTTTATATTTTGAAATCTCTTAGTGAAAAACCTTACTCCACCGCTAGTACTAACAAATAAGGCAAGATGAGACAAAACATGATAATAATGTGATCATTCCATATAATGACATTTTTCATCGTTACACTATCAAATTTAACAATTCAATACAACAACAACAACAACTTCAATGCCATCACACAAATAGATCTGATGAAAATACTATAAAGAGCGACTATTTTCGAATGACGCTCGCCTCAAGTAGAATATATCAAAATAACAAAAGGTCTACTACGTACACGTTATATTCAAAATAATAACAATATGATACAATACAATATAACACGTGACGACAATCCAAACAAGTTTTTATTATTAATATACAAAATGCAAGGATTTGATTGGTCAATTTTGGAAACGTGAAAGTGGTGGAAACAATTCTCAACAAACTCTATAAAACCCAAAAGAAAATAAAAACCAAACGTGTTTTCTTCATTTCTTTCTCCCCTTTCCAAGAATCGCCATTTTTGAAGAAACAAAAGCTCCATTTTTTTCTGTTTTAATTCATTCTAGGGGCTTCAAAAAGTTGTGGGGTGTTCTTGTTTTCTCTCAATTTGAGTATTTTCACAACTTTTATTTGAGAAATTTTCACTAAGAATTTGTAGAATGATAGTGAAATGGTGGGTAACAGCATTTCAACTGACAGAGCTATTTGTGAGTTCTTTGGTTCATTTGAGTTATGGGTTTTACTTATTTAGCACAGCCGTCGCTGGTGATGTTTCTCAGTCAGTGACCAATTGGATTTTCAAGCCAAAATTTGAGGGTAACAAAGAGATAAAGAGTTCAAATGATTTGCCTCCTATAGTTTTGGTTCATGGAATCTTTGGTTTTGGCAAAGGGGTAAATGCCCCTTTTTCACATTTTCACATTTGGGGTTTTCCTCTATTACTAGTATTTTTCGATTTTAGTGTTACCTGTTGTTTTCTTTGCTTTGTTTGTGCTACTATTTGTGGCTGCTAGTGTTCTTTTCTCTCTTTTGCTTCACTTGAGATGAGGGTCTATCAAAATAACCTCTCTATCTTTACAAGGTAGGGGTAAGGCTGCGTATACACCACCTTCTCCTGACTCCACTTGTGGGATTATACTGTGTATTTGTTGTTGTTTTGTTTGGGGTTTCCCCTAATTTGTCCTTGTAGAATAGGAAATTGATCATTTTTTTTATTTGTTTGCTAGTTTGGTTCATTCATAGTCCTGTCATTAACAAATCAGTCTCGTATTTGCAATTGTCATTAATGGAGTTTCAGTTTGAAATAAGTGGACTCCACTTGTGAGATTATACTGTGTATGTTGTTGTTGTTTTGTTTGGGTTTTCCCCTAATTTGTCCTTGTAAAAAAAGAAATTGATCAAATTTTTTTATCCGTTTGCACGTTTGGTTCATTCATAGTCTTGTCATTAACAAATCTGGCTCGTATTTGCAATTGTCATTAATGGAGTTCAGCTTGAAATGAGTGGACTCCACGAGTTCAAATTCTTTGATCAAAAGGATCAAAATTTATTCAGGCTTTTTTCCTAATTTGTCCATGTAGTATATGAAATTGATCAATTTTGTCATCTGTTCACACATTTGGTTCATTCATAGTCTTGCCATTAACAAGTCAGTCTCGTATTTGCCATTGCCTTTACTGGAGCTTTAGATGAGTGGACTCCATGTGTTCAAGTTATTCGAGAAAAATGGTCAAAATTTATGCTTCAACTTTTGATTATGGTTTTAAATTACTCGAGTTGGAGTTCCGTTAGGGGTTAAGGGTAAAACTCAGACCTTTTTATAGCTCCAGAGTATAAAGTTGCTCGATTTCGAATAATATAGAGGGAACTTTCACCCTTTTTCTTCTCTATGCTAATGTTACACTTATTTGTTCTAATTGTCATGTGGGCTTGGAAATGTAATTTTTTTTTTCATTTTGTAGAGATTGGGAGGACTTTCATATTTTGCTGGTGCAGAGAAAAAGGATGACAGGGTTCTTGTTCCAGATTTGGGTTCGCTAACTAGCATATACGACAGGTGAATATTTTCTATTTTTTTTGGTTTTATGCTTAATTATCTTCTCTTTGCTATATCGTGTTATTGTTAAGCGTCGCATGTTGGTTGAGGATGAGCTGTTCACTTCATGAGTTAGTTTTTGAGGATGAGCTATCCCTTCATATGAATAATAATACATCTAACCAAACGGGTTTTCCTACTAACCTTACGAGGAGCTCTAGGAACTCTGAATAGTTGTTTGAATGACGAGCTCTCGTACATGAGGGGCATTTTGAAAACATAGTTAAATAAATAAAAATCTGCTTTCCGTAATTGCTTAAACTTTTAGATGAGATTGTCACATATGTCAATAGTTATACTGTTCTTCCTGTTCTATAGTTTTTGCAACAATTGATGGATTTTAGATTTCAGGGCTCATGGATTGTTCTATTATTTGAAAGGAGGGCAAGTTGATTATGGGGAGGAACACAGTAAGGCTTGTGGACATTCCCAATTTGGACGAGTTTATGAACAAGGTCAAAATCTTTTACTTCTTAGATAACTCGCTCCCCATGATATTATTTCCTTGTAGTCCGTTATGAAAATGACTACACATTTGTAAATTTTGAAACAGTTTGACTTGGACTTTTCACTTTATACTAATGAATGACAAGTTTTTATAGACGCACAAGTGTTATGACATGTTTAAGATCACATGTTTCAAAAATCGTTCTTTCTTTCTTAAACTTTGTGCCAGTCAAACTAAGCCATTAAAGGACTATCGCATTACCACCTTTCTGGATCAATGCCTCACTTAATAAAAAATGAAGCAGGGCACTACCCCGAGTGGGATGAAGATCACCCTATTCATTTTGTGGGGCATTCAGCTGGAGCACAGGTTGTTCGAGTTCTGCACCAGATGCTGGCTGACAAGGTAAATTAGTGCACATTCCATTGAATAATTGTGACACCTAAAATAACCTGTTCGATGTTAACCTCAAGCTTACTGTGATAGGCATTCAAGGGTTATGAGAACACTTCAGAGAACTGGATCTTAAGCATAACATCATTATCTGGAGCACTTAATGGGACAACCAGGACATACTTCGATGGAATGCAGTAAGTTTCTGATAGTTCTTAGTTATTGCAGTTTAACCATTTTTTGATCAATTTTTGCCATGTGAACAATTCCAGGGAAGTAATACCTCAGCTATAAATTTGATCGAGCTATGAGTTAATATATCAAGTTTTTAGCTTTGATTTCCTATATGATTTTTGAGTACATAGTTCTTGAGGAGGCACCCAATGCACAGAACATGTAAATACTCCATTGCATTATGGTGATTTGCATGAATTCTACAGTCAACGCTATCATCTGTGTTTAGCTTTCTTAAATTTTATGTTTTTACCAGTTTACTTATACTTGTAAAACTGCATTTTGCTGAATTTGACTGAATTCTTCTACAGACCTGAAGACGAGAAGTCGATAATGCCTGTAAGTTTGCTCCAACTTTGCCGCATTGGTGTAATAGTTTATGAGTGGCTCGACATTCCTTGGATGAAGGACTATTACAACTTTGGGTTTGATCACTTCAGTATGACCTGGAGGAAAGTTGGTATCCGGGGTCTTCTTGATTACCTTTTAGGGAATGCTGGTCCATTTGCTTCAGGGGACTGGATACTTCCTGATCTTACCATCCAGGGGTCAATCAAGTTGAACAGACACTTACGTACATTTCCGCAAACATACTACTTCAGCTATGCTACCAAACATACCACAAAAGTTATGGGTTTTGCAGTTCCTTCTGGCATTCGAGGGATACATCCTCTGCTATTCATTAGAGTCCTGCAAATGAGCCAATGGCGGCATCCTCAAGATGTTTTTCCTCCGTATAAGGGCTATAGGTTCGTGTCTATTACTCCTCTGTTTCCAATCTACTTAGATAGGTGAAGATACATTATAGTACAAGCCCTATTCACTTGAGTCTTATTTCTAATTAGTCAGCAAGATTTTGAAACTCCGTTAGTAAAAAATTTCTGAAGCATTGAGTATTGTAATTGAGGGACTGTGTGTTATGCCTTGCTACTTTACACTGACATCCTACCCCCATCGGGTTATATTCTCATGACAAGTTCTTGTGGGTTGTTTGACTAGTTCGTAGATTTACATGAATGACTGATGTACACTGTGCCAAAATAGAGATCTTGTAACATCACTTTCAGTTGATTTCCGGTGCTCCTAATTTTAGTACCTCAAGACTTTTTGCTTAAATTCCTTGGTAAAATGTAGATTTCCATTCTTTGAACAATCTGTTTATGATCCGTTTAGAGTCATAAGTTTATTATCTGACAATTTTCAAATCCAGTTACTCAAAGGCACCATTAAGTACTCAATCAAAATTATGTAAGTATCATATGCGGAAGCATTATGGAGCGACAAATAACTGATTCAATACTAGCAATAACTTGTTTCATCATCTCATTGTTTTTATTTCATCTAATACATGTAGGGATGAAGATTGGTGGGACAATGATGGTGCTCTCAACACCATATCTATGACACACCCTCGTTTGCCGGTTGAACACCCTAGTTGCCTTGTTATTAAAGATTCTGATTGCCAGCCGTTGCAACCTGGCATCTGGTAGGTGACCAGTCAGATTCTGCTCTTGCATTTATTCAACCAAATTACCAATATAGAGTCCCTCTTCTAATTCTGTGTCCATAGATTAACTAGACAGTTATCATGTTATTGTCTTCATTCATGTCATAGTTTTTCTGGTTATCAAGAATTGAGGTTTTCGAAATTTGGAATTTTATTTTATGATAAGCTATTATTATAGCCATCTTTTCATTGTGAGAAGAATCTTAACTCGAATGTGATCCTTTCTTCTCATTAGGATTTAATGTAGCGTCGATCATACTTCTATAGAATCCCAGAGCAGAACCTAGTAATATGATTTTATGTGATGGTGGCTCAGTTTTGTGACCTTACTCAATTTGGTGTCAGATTTTAGTGAACATTTATGCCGAGGATCTATCAGAAACAACCTCTCTAGCTCCCAAGTTAGGGGTAAGGTCTGCATACACTCTACCTTCCCCATAGGTACCGATATCAATTAGATGGATACATCCTATGTTGCTCGGACTCTTTAAAAATGATGACTTGGATGTGTGTCGGGTCTTCCATAAGTAGTGCATTTTTAAGGATCCAATACGGGTACAACAACATTTTGGAGAGTCCGAGCAACACATGCCAATCAGGTTATCACTCGTGTTGATATGATGGTGTTTAAGGCAGCAGTATTGATAGTTCCTCTCATGTGCAGGTACTATAAAATTATAGAAGGCGACCACATTCTTTTCGTTGTGAATCGCGAAAGAGCTGGAGTTCTATTTGATTTGATCTATGACAGCATATTCGAGCGCTGCAGGAAACATGTCTTAAGAAAGACAACAACACTGCCAAACCAAGTACTTCCTGAATAGTCAGCAAGATACTTCTCTCATTTGTTTATGAAATACTGCATTATCACATTCTTTGTAATTCTTTTACACACTGACGAAAATCTATTTCGCAATTGAAATGGATTTTATGGTCAATGTCTCTCACATTGTGACTTGAATAGAGATGCAAGTGACACTTGATTTGCTGTAAAAAGATGAATATAGAATTCCACAAGGAAAAACTTCAACTCTCACTATGAACTCAATGATTTTGTTCATCTCAATCGTGTAAATGTCTTGCAAGTTTTCAAGTATGTGATGCATATTACTAGTACTAATAATAGTAGAATATCACTTTCTCGCCAGTTTCACACCTCAACTATCAATTGTTCCCCTTTTTCCCCTTTTCTATTTGAAGTTTGAACTATAACACTACGTGTTATAAACACCTAGTTGAGTAGATGGTGATAGTTCAGGTCGTAAAAGGGAACAATTGATAGTTAATGTGTGAAACCTGTGAAAAAACGATAGTTGAGGTGTGTTTTTGACCATTATGTCTACCCTCTGCATCTGGTGGATGTATTCGTAATGCTACGGGTTCGATCAACACCAGTATGTGTGAGCGCGTGAAACAACAAAAGTTCAACAAATATTAGATTCCAAACTCATAATTTTAAAAGTATAGCGAGTCCAGTAATAAAAAAATCGAACCCATAAAGTTAAAATCTTGAATTTTCTTCTCAATAAAAGGGAGAGAGAAGGAGACCTTTAGAGGACTTGACTGAATAAAAATGACTTTTTCTCCTTATTTTGGAGCAACCGTTAATATAATCATATATTTTTCAACTATTTGACTAGTTAGAGAGCAATTTTAAGCTAGTTGACCAACAACAAGATCATTTCTGAGTAAAAAACATAGCGAAGGGTAAAATTAACCTAATTCGAATAGTTCAGAAGTATTTTCTGCCCTTTTACTTTCTAATAAAAAACTTTAAAGAAGTTTATAAGGAACTCCCTATTGTGAGGGTGAAATTTTTCTTTAATAGTTAAATTGAATTCATTGGTTCTCAAAATTTTAACCATTTATTTCCTTAACTGAAATAACTACCAAGAAAGATCTTTACCACCAATAACCTAAAAAGCCTTTTTTTTTGTTCTCTACAATTTATTTATTTATAAGATCATCCAAAAAAACTCAAATTGAACAAATATTTATCATCATATCACCTTAAACAAATTATGGCAGCTAAGGTTGGGATTTTTGCAGCTATTTTACTAGTTTGCGCGATCCTATTACCTTTGCTAGCCTCATCATGTCCCTATCATCGTCCTGAATTTCTAGAACATGATTCTAGTAAGACAGACGTAACGATCCATGGTGACAATAATAATGTTGTTCATGCCAATGCCAATGACATCACGATTCCTAGCTCAAATTATGAGACAAGGAACGAAAGGTCCTTAAAGGAAAAGAAAAAGTCGAATAAGAATAAGAATAAGAACAAGAAGAACAAAAAGGAAATGAAGTCTCATGAACACGGTTTTGAGGCTTTCAATTTTGAGCATCCCCTAATAGGAGGTGGCCACCATGGATATTCACATGTTTTTCCTGGATATAACGTAGATCCGATTACAGAAGAACACGAACAACCAGAGATTTTAGGTGGATTAAGAGAGGGATTTTATCAAAATACATGTCCTCAAGCAGAGCAAATTATCAAAAATGGCCTAAGTAGAGCCTTTCAAAATGACTCTACTATTGCTGCTGCCATCCCTAGGCTTTTCTTACATGATTGCTTTGTCAAAGTAAGTTCCTCACCACTCTATGCAATTATTCATAAATTCTAAAAAAATATTTGGCACGACGAAAAATATTTTCAAGTGTTTGGTTAGAGAGAGCGAAAAATTGATAAGTATATTAGCATTCGAGAGAATTGATGAAGAAAAGTAAATGATTTTTCTTTTATCTTTAGGTGAAAAATAGTTTAGGACAACCAAACACCAGAAAATGACTATTATCTTTTGAAAAATATTTCATTATAGGGAAAAGGGATAAATATATCCTCGAACTATTGTAAATGGTATGCAAATACCCTCCGTTATACTTTTGGGACATTGATGTCCCTGCCGTCCAAAAACTAGAGCATATATACCCTTTATACTAACGGGCATACACGTGTCATAATCTTATCCACCGACCCGACATTTATTAAATATCGGATCGACGGATAAGATTGTGCCACGTGTCCCTATTTAGTGTCTTCCGTTAGAGTGAAGGACTTATATGCTCTAATTTTTGGACGGCAAGGGCACCAATGTCCCAAAAGTATGACGAAGGGTATCTACATACTATTTACGATAGTTCGGGATATATTTGTCCTTTTTCCCTTTATTATATACCAAACATATCCTAAGACAATCTTTAATTTTGATGTTTGCAACCATGAAAATAGAGTTTAAGTTTTATACACAGACGATGTAAGAAATATTTAGGTCATCTAAATGACAACTTAAGACTTAATAAAAATTCATTGATAACTTACTACAAAAACATATTAAATTACACAGATGATCATAAAAATTCTTTATACTGTTAATGTATGTAACTTATCATATATACAGGGTTGCGATGGGTCAATATTTCTGGATACAACACCAAGTGGTGGGAAAGTAGAGAAGTTATCTCCGTCAAATGGCGTTACAGTCAAGGGATTTGAACTCATTGACGAGATCAAAGCAGAACTCGAAGAGAACTGCCCGGGAATTGTCTCGTGCTCTGATGTTTTAGCCTATTTGTCTCGTGACGCCTTTGTTGCATCGGGACTCCCGCATTACGAGGTGTCTGGTGGCCGACGTGACGGCATGGAATCGCGTGTAGAAAACATCGTTGGAAACCTCCCATTGCCTGATGATACAGTAGACCAAATGATTCAACTTTTCAACAGAAAAGGCCTAAATGCTGAAGATTTAGTTGTCTTAATTGGTGCACATTCAATTGGTGTAGCTCATTGTTTCAACTTTCTTTATAGAATGGACACACCCGAGAAGGCGCAAATGGTTGATCCGCGACTTGGCGGTGTTATGAAATTTACATGTACTAGCCAAATGAGTACAATAGCCTTTGATGCAACAACACAATACAAAATGGACTCAGTATTTTACAAGCAATTGTTGATGAAAAAAGGCTTACTCGAATCCGATCAAGTTTTGACACAAGATATAAGAACAAGGGGATTTGTCCAAAGATTTAGTAATGATGAAGTGGGGTGGTTTAACAAATTTGGCGTGGCCATGAACAAGCTTGGGGCGGTAGAGGTGCTCACCGGAAACCAAGGGCAAATCAGGAAACAATGTCGAGTTGTTAACTTATAATAAGAGTTTAACTTGTATACACTGACTGACTGACTCTGATTTGACAATGCTCTAAATATGTATCACAATTTGGATGATTAATTTTTTTCATATATCTTTTCTCGCCATTGGTGCAAGAAGATGTAATTTGCTCAGTCAAAACATCATCATAGACAAAAAAAAAAAAGGACCTAGTCGAACAAGAAATGAAGATTTTTTTTTTACTTTCCTATTTCACTTGAGAATTTTTTCGTTTTATTTGTATTTTTCTTGTTGCATGCATCCTCTCATGTGTGGTTCTTTAAGCAATGGGACTGATTCTTTTTTCATGGGCCAAACACGTGGATTATTTTTTTTGATTTGGGTGGCGGTGAGATTTGATCTCAGAACCTCTGCCTGCTCTGATACAATGTTGAAGTGTGTGACCATCTCATCTAAAAGCTTAAGCTATTAGAGAGAGCACACTTTTATTATTTGATTATATTCTCAACAAATGGGACTAGCTAGGAGTAACTTTCACGTATATATGATATGATTTAGTCTTCTCAAATCGAGGGCAAATCAGAAAATAATGTCGATCTGATAGTGTGAAATTTCTTTACATTGTTGGTTTATATAAGTTGAAGTCAACTGAAAATTCTATATATGTAGTGCAGATCATGGGCCTGGTGCATTGCAAATGCGATCACCAGATTTAAAACAAAAATATAGAGTTTGAACCTAAAAGTTACTAGGTTCTGCCAAATCCGTAACCACAATGCTGGCTCCGCCCCTAAGTCTTACCTAACTAGTGTAGAAATTCTTAACAATCTTATTTCAGTAAGAAGTTAAAGTTTAAAATGTAAGATTTCTTGTGATTTTACACAAAAGCCTTTTTTTTAGTCAGATCTCTTATATAGGTAGACGCGGAGCTACAACCATCACCCTTGCCGAAAAATTATATTGTGTGGGTATATATATAGGTCAAATATTAGTTTTCGTACATATATATCAAATCTTGCTCAACAACTAGTTGAACTCAGGCGAAAATAAACAAATAAAAACAGAGAAAAGGTATATTTTCCGAGAAGTATTTGATCTGTATCGTTGGTAGGCGTTGAGGATAGATAATGATTTATGTCAAGAACTTAACATTAGGTTATTGTGAGCTCATTATGAAACCTTTGATATGCATAATAGAAACCTTATTCATTCCGAACTATCACATAACACAAAATAAATACTCGTACATCAATAGTTATGGTTTACAAAAATACTAAAGCACGAATTGGCAAGACATGTATTAACCATGTTTATTCCTAAAGCAAAAATGTAGCAAATGATAAGAACATAAAAAGAAAGATTTTACTTTTTCATAATCGAAATGAAAAGGTTCTAAATTTGGAATATAATGTTGAATTGTCCCTCAAAATAAGCTTCAATCCCCTACATATATGCAAGATAAAAAGTAGAAGCTATCATTTTAATTTCAATGAGGTAAAGTGTTGCAAAGACGGAGTAATTAAGTCGTAATCTAAAACTTACACTGAGTGCTATTTATGGATGTAGACCTTAAGGCAATTGTTTCCCATGTCCTCTTGTTCTTGTTCAATCCTCAACTCCAATGCCACACCGATATATCTCAATAGACTCCAAAGTACAAATTTCTCCCAAATCTATTGGAATTTCATTAAGGTTGTCGCATTTCTTCATAACTGTTGAAGTGTGTGACCATCTCATCTAATTCGATCTCAGCACCTCTGCCTGCTCTGATACCATGTTGAAGTGTGCGACCATCTCATCTAAAAGCTTAAGCTGTTACAGAAAGCACACTTTCATTATTTACTTATATTCTCAACAATAACAAGGCATTTTAGATTTGAAAAGTACAATGCTTAAGATTTAGTTCGCGAAATAACAACACTTTAGTCTTTCGAATTTGTCTTCATCACTCATACTCCATACTTGTCCATTGGCTGCATGATCTTTAAGTTTGAGCTCTTCAAGATTTGGCAACATGACAAGAATTGACATATCTTCCCAAGGAAAATATTGAGGAACAATCTGACGTTATCTCGCAAATGAACATTTGGATTTTGAAAAGTAATATCTTTCTTTTTATGTTCTTATCCTTTGTTAAATTTTTGTTCAAGGAATAAACATGTTTTATGCATGTCTTGCCGATTTCTGATTAAGTATTTGTAAACCATAGCTATTGATGTATTGCAATAGGAGTTAGAAATGAATAACGTTACTATGGGAAAAGGTAGAAGTACATCCCTAGACTATGACCCAAATCCCAGAGACACACTTTAACTAAACTAAGGTCCTATTACCCCCCTGAACTCATTTTTTTTTGTAATTTTTACACCTTTTTGGCTTACGTGGCATCCAAATATATCCCACGCGCCTCAACTGCTTGGAGTCACGGGGTGTGCACATAAGCAAAAAGGTGTACAATATTATATATAAAATGAGTTCAGGGGGTAATAGAACCTTAGTTTAGTTAAGGTGTGTCTCTGGGATTTCGGTCATAGTTTAGGGGGTTACTTGTGCCTTCTCCCACGTTACTATTATTCATTGTCTATGGGTATAATTAAGAATCGAAAGCTTCATACTTGGATCTGTTTTCTTTTGTTCATATATAACTTCTTCGTTTTTTTGGTTAAATACTCAGATAGCCCCTTAAACTTGACACGTTTTGTTAAATAGTCATAAAAAGTTATTAAGTGACTAGTTAGACACTTGATCTTGTATAAAATGTGTCTTTCAAACACAAGCTTGTCTTATCTTATCTTGTCCTAATACTAAACATTTGGTATACGTCAAGCTAGAGTGTTTATCGGTCAGTTTGGCACGGTCTCTGGTGAGTGAATCGGAAAGGATCTCAAATATTGGTCGAGCGGAATTTTTACACATGAAAAATGAATGTAGGTGGAGGGTGCTTCTCAGCTAGAGTTGGATCGCTATAAATTAGTTTCATTTCAATGTTTTCGATATTGGTGTTTAGTCCATTCAGGGCAAATAAAAATAATTGGTACCTTTTCAAGTAAGTAAGAGTTATACAGCATGTTCATGGATTGACTCTCACACAAAGTAGCTTCATTGCGGACATAATCAGCAAGTTCAATATGCTGGATGCAAACAGTGTGAGCACTCCTCTGTCCACAAGTGATGTTTTATCCTTGGATGACGGTTCTCCTTCAGCAGACGCTACACTTTATAGGCAGGTCATTGGCTCATTGCAATACCTCAGCTTCACACAGCCTGATAATTGATATATGCTTTGCAGTAAACAAGCTCGCGCAATTCCAACACTCTCCATCAGCTAAACATTGGCAAGCAACAAAGAGGCTTCTTCGTTATCTGAAAGGAACAATAACCTATGGACTTCACTTCAAACATGGTAACTCTTCTCAGCTACTCGCCTACTCAGATGCAGATTGGGGTGGTATTCCCGACACTAGACACTCCACTTCTGCTTATATTATTTTTCTTGGAAAGAATCCCATTAGTTGGTGCTCCAACAAGCAACGCACTGTTGCCAGATCTTCCACAGAGGCAGAATACAAGGCTGTAGCAAGTGCTGTAGCTGAGTTGAACTGGTTAACCAACCTACTTCAAGAACTTCAGGTCAAGCTGCCTTGTCCTCCTAAGCTTTTTTGCGATAACATTGGTGTCACTTACCTATGTCGTAATCCAGTTTTTCACAGTCGAATGAAACATGTCGCAATTGACTTTCATTTTGTCCGTGACCAAGTGGAAAGTAGACATATTTCAGTTCATCACATTCCAACTGGAGCTCAACTAGCAGATGCATTAACTAAAGCACTTCCCAGAAGGTCCTTTGTCAGCAACATTGGTCTCAAGCAAATTGAGCCAATGTTGAAGGGGCATGATAAGGATAAGAATGTAGAGTCCTAGTACGTTAGTATGTTTGAGTTATACGTAGTTATTTCCTCTTCTCTTTAGGTCTCTTATGTCCAGCAAACTCCTTTCTCATCTATACTTGTACATGTCTAAATATCACACATTGTATTAATAATACTCAAGCTTTCATAATAATATTCAACTCTTATACTTCTCAGCTAGAGTTGGGAGTGGGGTCGCTATAAATTAGTTTCATTTCAATGATTTCGATAGTGGTGTTTAGTCCAATCAGGGCAAATAAAAATAATTGGTGCCTTTTCAAGTAAGTAAAAGTTGTCCATCAGAAGAAAGGGAAAATCTTAAAGAATGGGGAGATTATTATATTACACCTACTCCTCTGATCTAACTTTGTTTTAATTTATTTAAAAAAATTGTTGCCTTTTCAATTAAGTAAAAGTTGTTCATCAGAATAAAGGGAATATATTATGAAAGGACAAATAAAATGGAAGAATTATTGTATTATTACACCTACTCCTCTGACTTTGTACAACTAGTTGATGGATTAAAAATTTGTGACAAAAAATTGTTAAAGAGCTGAGCAGTTTTATATTGTGATACTTTGTGAATATTAAGTTCAAATCTCTATATATTGATATCCTTTTCATCTTGTGAAAGGTATTTCACGTGAAAATCTTTGTGTATTTGATAGCTTGAGTAGTCGATGGCAGCTTATACAGCGGTAATTTCACTTCTACAAACAATTGAGCAATTCCAGCAGAGACATCCAAAACTCATTCAAGGTCAAACTGCTAAAACGCTCGAATCCCTTGATGATACTGCTCAATATTTTCAAAACGTTGTTGATGAAGCTAGCAAGAGTAGATTTGATCCGGAAAAAATTAAGTCTTTGGAGGAAATAATAAGAGATGCTGCTAGTTATGCAGAAGATGTTATTGAAATGAGCTGGACATGTGGAAATGCATCTGAAAGTTCACTAAACAAGAATTTTCTACCAGTTGTTGAAAGAATCGATACAATAAAGAAGGACGTGATGGAGATTGCTTCTGATTTTAGCACTAGCACTCATGATATTGACGATGATCATATTCTTGAATCTGTCGGGGATTCATTGAGTGACACTTCTTCTAGAAGTAATCGAATGCTGCAACATTTGGAAGATGGTATCGTGCACGGACTTGATGATGACTTGGAGATAATAGTTGAAAGATTGAAAGGAGCAATGTCGGATCTAGATGTTGTCACAATATCAGGCATGGGAGGGATTGGCAAAACAACACTCGCTAGAAAAGCTCATGATCTTCTAACAATCAGGTATCATTTTGATATTCGTGTTTGGATTACAGTATCTCAAAAGTATGGAAGTAGAAATGTGTTGTTAGAAGCTTTACATTGCATTTCAAAACAAAAAAATATTGACATTGGAAAAGATTATGATAAGAAGGATGACAACGAGTTAGCCGACTTGGTGCAGAAAAAACTAAAGGGTCCAAGATACCTTGTTGTTGTTGATGATATTTGGAGTACGGATGTTTGGGATAACATAAGAGGAATATTTCCCGATTGCAACAATAGGAGTCGAATCTTATTGACTACTAGGGAAACAAATGTAGCAATGTATGCAAATCCTGTTTGCCCTCATAAGATGAACCTCTTGAATTTAGAAAACAGTTGGAAGTTACTTTGTGATAAGGTGTTTGGACCAAAACATGATTGTCCTCCCGAGTTGGTAGAAATCGGAAAGAAAATAGCAGAAAAATGTCAAGGACTACCCTTAACAATTTCAGTTATTGCGGGACATCTCTCAAAAGTGGCCAGGACATTAGGAAGTTGGATGGATGTTGCTCGAACTTTAGGTGAAATCATTGCTAGTCATCTAGATAAATGCTTAGGAGTGCTCGGTTTGAGTTACCACCATTTGCCTAATCACCTCAAACCCTGCTTTCTTTCTATTGGTGGTTTTCCGGAGGATTATCAGGTTGAGACTTGGAGATTGATTCGATTATGGATCGCTGAAGGTTTTATTAGGAGGCCGGGAAGTGATAAAAGCTTAGAAGAAGTGGCAGAAGATTATTTGGAGGATCTTATCAGCAGGAACTTGATAATGGTTAGAAAAATAAGATTCAACGGTGAGATAAAAGCATGTGGAATGCATGATCTACTCCGTGAATTCTGTTTGACTGAAGTTGAAAGAACAAAGTTTATGCATGTTGAGATAAGTGACATAGTCCCTACTACTCTTTCAACACAAAAGCATAATCGCTTCAGTTTTCAGATTCACGGTTACTTAGATGATCATTGTTTCGAGATATTACCCTCCGTTGCTAGATCTATCTACTTATATCCAAAAAATCGATATTTTGCAAATCTTAAAGTTTTCTCCCATTTCCACCATCTCAGGGTATTGGCCATTTTCCATGAATATGGAAGTTCTTGTTCATTTCCACCAGAAATTACAAAGTTATTTCATTTGAGATATCTCCAATTTCGATCTTATGATAATCTTCCTGCATCAATCTTAAAGCTTCAGAATTTGCAAACTCTAATTTTTGAGAGTCAACATGAATATACACCAGTTTTACCAGAGAAGATATGAATGATGAGGAATTTAAGGCATTTACATGTGAGGAAAGCCTGCACTTTACTACTTCCTAGTAGTAAAAGTATCTTAAATTTAGAGGAACTTTCTAACTTATGTTTCTCCTGTTGTACAAATGAAATCTTTTCTGGCATTCCCGATCTAAAGAGATTGATCATCCATCATCGATATTCATCTGCTTTTTCAGTCGATGACTTCATTGATATGTCCAGCTTGACAAAACTCAAAGCATTGAAGTGTGTTAGCAAGCACTTTTGGTTTTCAACGCCTCCGATCTCCATCAAGCAGTCTTTTTTCCCAAAATCACTTAAGAGGTTGACTTTAGACGGCGGGTTTTGTTTTCCTTGGGACGATATTTCAACTCTTCTTGTCATGTTGCCAAATCTTGAAGAGCTCAAACTTAAAGATCACGCAGCCAACGATCATGTATGGAGATTAAGTGATGAAACCAAATTCGAAAGCCTTAAGTTTTTGTTATTTCATAGCCTTAATCTTAAGCATTGGGAAGCTAGCAGCGATAACTTCCCAAATCTAAGACGCCTTGTTCTGAAGAAATGCACCAAACTTAATGAAATTCCAATAGATTTTGGGGAAATTTGTACTCTGGAGTCGATTGAGTTATATCAATGTGGCGATGGTGCTGAGGAGTCTGCAAGAAAGATTGAACAAGAACAAGAGGACATGGGAAACAATTTCCTTAAGATCTTCATCCATGTAAGTTTTAGATTTCTCCATAAAAAATCATTAATTACTCTGTCTTTGCAACATTTTACGTCCTTGAAACGAAGACGATGACTCTACTTTTTATCTTGCATAAATGCAGGGGATTGAAGCTTATTTTGAGGGACGATCTGGCGTTATCTAGCAAATGAACAACCTTTTAATTTAGATTTTGAATAGTAATATCTTTCTTTTATGTTCATATCCTTTGTTAAATTTTTGTTTTAGGAAACAAGCATGGTTAATGCATGTCTTGCCGATTTGCAATAGGAGTTTGAAATGAATAAAGTTTCTATTGTTCATTGCGTATGAGTATTATTAAGAATCGAAAGCTATTCATACTTGGATCTGTTTTCTTTTGTTTATATATAACTTCTTCGTTTTTTTGGCTAAATTCTCAGATAGCTCCTTAAACTTGACACGTCTTGTTAAATAGTTGTTAAAACTTATGTAGCGACTCGTCTAAAATGTGTCTTTCAAACACAAGTATCTGATGTGGTCGGCATTGTGTCTCACAGCAAATTTTAAGCGTGTGGGGATTATAACTTTTCAGCTTTTTTCTAATTATAATGGTCAAAAGTATTTCAATTTTTAGAGTTTCATATCTGAACTATCATCAATATGTTAGCACAAGTAGTCATGATATTGATGATGATCAAATTCTTGAATATAGTGAGGATTCCTTGAAGGGAACTTCTTCTAGAAGTAATCGGATGCTGCAACATTTGGAAGATGGTATCGTGCACGGACTTGATGATGACTTGGAGATAATAGTTGAAAAATTGAAAGGAGCATTGTCGGATCTAGATATTGTCACAATATCAGGCATGGGTCACTCGCTAGAAAAGCTCATTATCATTTAACAATCAGGTATCATTTTGACATTCGTGTTTGGACTACAATAACTAGAGAATATGTATGTAGAAATGTGTTGTTAGAGAATATGGAAGGCTAGCAGCGATAACTTCCCAAATCTAAAACGCCTTGTTCTGAAGAAATGTGACAACCTTAATGAAATTCCAACAGATTTTAGAGAAATTTGTACTTTGGAGTCGATTAAGTTATATCGGTGTGGCATTGGTGTTAAGGATTCTGCAAGAAAGATTGAACAAGAACAAGAGGACATGGGAAACAATTGCCTTAAGGTCTACATCCATATATAACACTCAATGTAAGTTTTTGAACGATCCATCCATTGTTCTATTTACCTATCTAAACTATTACCTTTTCACGAGTTTCCTACCTTAATTATCACTCTCCTTCGATGATTTGTTGTCGATTGGGAAGAAGTCTTGGTCAATTCAACATCGATGTGTGTTATTCTAATACGAAGGGAGTGATATTTTAGTTGTTGAGGTATGAAACTCGCAAAAAAAAGGTACTATAGTTTAGATGTGCGGTTTTTACTATTAACTCTATTTATAATCACTCTGTCTATGCTACATTTTACCTCCTTGAAATTAAGATGATAAGTTCTACTTTTTATCTTGCATATATATGCAGGCACTATATTTCAAATGCAGAACCTTTGTTAAATTTTTGTTTTAGGAATAACCATGTTTAATGATGTCCTTGCCAATTTGTGATTTAGTATTTTAATTATAAACCATAGCTATTTGAAGTACTATAATTGTAGTATTTATCCGGTCTTATGTGATAGTTTGGAACGAATAAGGTTATTATGATGCATATCCAAGGTTTCATAATACTTGTGTGGGTATAATAGGAAGAGACAAAGATTAGAAATAAAGATATACAAAGCAATGTGAGAGTGACCTTTGTGATGGATAAGATGCGGGAAACGAGATTGAAATGGCCAGATATGTGAAGTGAAGGAGCACAAATAGTAATACGATAGATTTACGGAGAGGTACACAAAACATATCACATCTAACCTGAAAACATGATCCTAGATAGGAGAGCATGGAGATCGAGAATTAGAACAGATAGTTAGTAAATAGTCGAGTGATTTTTTTCTTCCCTGATTCTTGCCACCATATTATTATTCTTCATCAATATTGTAATTTATTTTATTTTGATTATCTTTACTATTTTTTATGTTGATAATCAATATTTTCATCATAATTTTTTACTTTTACATTTTCTTTCCAAAAATCTTCTCAAAAATAGTTTTCTTCAACCGAGGTCCATCAGAAACCACTCACAATAGCGTAAAAACCTTATAAAAACAATTTATTTCATGAAAAAACTCTAAAATCTAATCAGATACTCCATCTGTCCCAATTTATATGACTTACTTTCCTTTTCATTAATCAGTCCCAAAAAAATGACATTTTTCTATATTAAGTAACAATTTATCTTTAAATTATCAATTTTATCTTTGATGAAATGATTTATAATCACACAAACATCTACTACTTATTTTAGACGATAAGTTTCAAAAGTCTCTCTTTCTTTCTTAAATTTTGTGTTAAGTTAAACTAATTCATATAAATAGGACAGAGGGAGTATTTATTTTTTTTACCCAAAGACAAGTAATTAATGAACTAATCTGGTTGGGCACACATCTCAATAAAATGGGTCCCATCAGTTTATATGATGACAAATCATCATACCTGCATGCCTGCCACGTGGAGCAAATAATATGACAAAAAACACCCACAGAAAATAATAAACAATAAAATCATGTTACATTAACTGCACAAAATCCATTGTGTTTTTCCATTTCTTGAAATTCCCTTGTTCAAGAGCTAGAATTATTGAGGTAATTATTATTTTTTGAGCTAATTAAAAGTAAATTAATTTCAAAACAAGTGGTTAAATGATGTTTATATAATCTTCTTATATAATTTTCCACTAAAAATTAACTATGAACTTTGTAGTTAATCTGTTGGTAAATAGCTTGTAATGATCAAAGTTCTTGATAATTTATGCTAATTTCGCGTTAAATAGGATTAACGATGAATTTTGATTTTAGATTCTTCTTGCATTTTTGAATTCCTTTGTTCAAAGATCTAGAATTGTTGAGGAACTCATTTTTGTGAAATAGTTGTATTATTGTGGTCACTAGATTAGTATAGTTAAAATGATGTTTATATAGTTCTTTAATTTGCTTGTTTTTAACTAGAAAAGGTGAAATTAGCTACGAATTTTGTGGCTGATTTGTTGCTAAATAGCTTTTAATTATTAGATTTTTTGATAATTTGTCACTAAATAGGATTAGTGATGATTTTTGTTGTTTAGATATAAAATTTTGTTTGTCGCTAATTCCTGACTTTTGTAGTAGTAGTACTCTTACCATTAATTATATTGTTTCTTTTTACACACTGTTTCGTGGATGATTTGTCGCTAAATAGCTTGTAACTATTAGAATTTTTGATAAGTTGTCGCTAAATAGGATTAGTGATGACTTTGATTGTTTAGATATAAAATTTTGTCTATCGTTAATTCCTAACTTTTAGTAGTAATAGTAGTACTCTTACCATTAATTATATTGTTTCTTTTTACACCTTGTAGGTTAAGGAGGTGCTATTTTTAGTTGTTTATAATGTCGTCTAAGCCGTTGGACTATGAGAATTTGAATGAGAATGTGAAGAAGTGTCAATATGCTGTTAGAGGTGAGCTCTATCTTCGAGCTTCTCAGCTTCAGAAGGAAGGAAAGAAGGTAAAAATAAACCCTTTCGAATCATGGAATGATTTAATTGTAGCGATGCAAATGTGGTTCACAATTGCTGCTCTTTTTTTTTTTTTGTTTGATGTTTTGTTAATTGTTTATATTTAAAATATAGGTTATCAATTAAAAAAATGTATGTGGCATGTACATAGTGGGAAATGATGATGTGGCAATGACATTTCATTTTCCGGCGTTGAAAATTTGACTTTTTGATGATTTGTATTTTGGGCATAATCACATAGTTTAGTGACTTTACATTACGAGTTCAAAAACATACCTCAACTGTCAATTTTCCCTTTTCCTACCTAAACGATAGTGATATTTCAGGTAGGATAAGGGAGCAGCTTATAGTTGAGGTGTAGTTGAGGTGTGTTTCGATAAATATTTGTCAATAGTTTAGGTAGGGAACTTATGAAATTCGAAAAATCGGTATACTTCAAGTGTGGTTTTGACTTATAAATGTGTAACAATCTCATGATTCCTCTTGCTCTGCAGATTATATTCACAAATGTAGGTAATCCTCATGCCCTCGGACAGAAGCCGCTGACGTTTCCGCGCCAGGTTTGTTGTAGCCGTTGAATGTCACTTCTATGAGAGGCTTATGGTTTTGGTATAGTTAGAACGTTGGCACTCTTTATTTTCAGGTCATTGCTCTCTGCCAAGCTCCATTTTTACTGGATGATCCTAATGTCGGACAGTTATTCCCTGCTGATGCAATCGCAAAAGCTAAACATTATCTTTCGTTGAATTCTGGAGGCCTAGGTATCCTTTTCCACTTAAACTATATATTATTGTAGGAATTGAGTACAGTAATTTTTATCATCCATGTTGCTCGGACCCTCCAAAAATGTTGTCTCATGCATGTCGGGTACTCTGACAATGCATACTTTTGGAGGGTCCGACACACACCCGACGGTATTTTTCAAGAGTCGGAGCAACATAGATTTTATGTGGCACGGTGCTCTACTTGTTATGCCTCTCTGACTCCGTCTTTATTTCCTTTAATTCTCTCTTCCATAGAGAAGCAGAAACATAATTTTTCTTCAAGAGTTGCTATCCCCTTTTTGTGTTTAAGTGAACATCGGATTATAGTTGTCATCGTTTATTACTTTTGTGCATTAAAATTATAGTTCCTTCTTATGTATTTAAAGATCTATTCTATCATCTCGTATAGAAAGCCCTGCATTTATCATCCCTGCTTCTTGAGCTCTATCGATAAGCAACTACTTGTCCACGTTGTTGTTATAGGTCTTTTTGCCTCGATTCTCTGACTTTCCTATGATCTTTTGTCTTGAGAAATGAGAGTAACTTTATATTGCTGGTTAATTAGGTGCTTATAGCGACTCCCGTGGCATTCCCGGTGTAAGGAAAGAAATTGCAGATTTCATTGAGAGACGTGATGGATATCCGAGGTTATATCTCTTTTTTCATTTTAACTGGTTTCTTTTCGGTGACTTCAATTTAGTTACTAAGGTTACAATTCTGGTTGTTCTTTTGACAGTGATCCGGAACACATATTTCTCACAGACGGAGCCAGCAAAGGGATCATGCAGATATTACATACTATCATTCGAGGGCCCAATGACGGGGTAACTTATAACCAAAAAGACGGAAAAAAGGATAACCAATATGTTCTGAAAATTCTTTCAGGTTCTAGATTTTACGCGCATCGTAATATTCCTTACAGTTACATACTTGTTGTTAGGTGTTGGTTCCTGTTCCGCAGTATCCGCTATACTCTGCTACAATATCATTGTATGGGGGTTCTCTTGTTCCGTACTATCTTGAAGAGACTGCAGACTGGGGTCTTGATATCAATGACCTTCGACAATCTATTGAACAAGCCTGACAGAACGGAATAACTGTGAGTATATATGCCTAAATTTTGCTTTCCAGATACGTGCAGATACATTCTCGCCTGTATGTTGCTCAGACTCTTCAAAAATTGTCAACGTGTGCGTGTCGGATCCTCCTAAAGTAAGGCATTTTTGGAGGGTCCAACATGGGTGCAGCAACATATTAGGAGAGTTCGAGCATAGGTTTTAGGTTGTGCCAGAGTCCACATTTCGTAGAAAAAAAGGACCGTCACAGAACATCCGAAACTTGACACTAACAAATATTTTCCAGGACAGGCAACTTGAAGGCTTTTTATAAGGCTGAGTCTTCATGTTGACACATATTTACGAGGATTTAAGTTACTTACACCGACAGTGTAGTCAATTTTTTACACTACCGGTGTAAATAATTAGTATATCCAATGGTAACATGCATTCATCTTATGCTTATATTATTTCCTAGGTACGAGCAATGGTGATTATAAACCCCGGAAATCCTACCGGACAGTGTCTTAGTGAACAAAATCTAAGACAAATAATACAATTCTGTTACGAAGAAAATTTGGTATTACTTGGAGACGAAGTTTATCAGCAAAATATTTACCAAGATGAGCATCCCTTCATAAGTGCACGAAAGGTAATATACAAATATAGTTTTCACTTTAAGAATTTGTTCACCTCTAAATATTATATTGTATCTCGAATAACATCCATGTTCACCAAAATTTGTAGGTTTTATTCGATATGGGTCCGCCCATAAGCAAGGAGCTTCAGCTAGTTTCATTTCATACGGTCTCCAAAGGTTACTGGGGTGAATGTGGACAGCGTGGTGGATACTTTGAGATGACCAACATTCCTCCCAAGGTTTGTTTCGTCGTCCCCAATTCAAATGTTACATTTTTTGAGGATCCAATGGGGTTGTGGCAACATTCTTGGAGTGTCCGAGCAACATACTATCCTAGTATATAGAGATGAACTTAAGAGTTAAATTTGAAAGGAATTTTTTCGATCAATTTGAGCTATTCCAAAATGCTCTATGTTATAAAACGTTCGAGGGTCGTGTTATTACCCAAGCATAATCTATGTACTACTGAGACGTGGCCTTTCTCTAATTTGATGTTGCAGTCAGTTGAAGAGATATACAAAGTTGCTTCGATATCGCTCAGTCCAAATGTACCTGCACAAATATTTGTGAGTAACTTCTGTTCATTCCCTCGAAGATTTATCCTTCCAGAAAGGAAATCTTATTGTGTTATAGAGTTGGCAATCAACTTTTTCCGACGTCTCGAATTTACCTTATTTTTATGTTACCTAAAAGTTGCTGCCAGTTTATTCTGTTTAATCGTAAGCCTGTGCTGACAAGAAATGCTTGTATTCTTTCATGTTTCAACAGTTGGGGTTACTGGCGAATCCACCTAAGCCCGGAGATATCTCGTATGAGCAATTTGTCAGAGAAAGGTACTAATTACAGCTGACATCTCTGGTTACATGAAATACCTGAACTTCATTTGTGGAATTGTCGGAATTAGAGTAGAAAGTCTCACTCTTTTCACTCGGTTTTGAACTTGTATTGCTCTGATTCTTGAAAATGTCAATGTGTGCGTGTCGAATCCTCTAAAAGTAGGACATTTTGGAGGATTTGATACAGGTGCGGCAACAATTTTTGACAGTCTAAACAACATAGGACTTTTGAGTAACATCGTATATATTGATGTTGAACTTTGTGTCGTTAACTTCTTGAATACAGAGAAAGCTCAAAATTAGTCTGTTCATCTTATGATCTTCTACTCGTTTAATGATCTTGTCGAAACATTTTTATGAATTCTTGACAAATAGTAGTTGATGCTTTTTGCAGCAAAGGCATCCTTGAGTCACTAAGACGGAGAGCGCATATAATGACTGACGGGTTCAACAGCTGCAAAAATGTTGTTTGTAATTTCACAGAAGGTAAGTCATTTCCCATGTTTTCGTATTCTATTAGACATTGAAACGCGACCAATCATTGACATTTCGCGAGGAAATTGAATGTTTATAACAGGTGCTATGTATTCCTTCCCGCAAATTCAATTGCCTCCTGGAGCGATAGACGCTGCAAAGAAGCTCGAGAAAGCTCCTGATGTTTTCTATTGTCTCAAATTGTTGGAAGCAACAGGCATCTCTACTGTCCCGGGTTCGGGTTTTGGCGAAAAAGAAGGGTGAGTTTGTTCAATCCAAGGGTCTTTTGACTCTTTTTATCTCAAATATAACGATAAAATTCACATATAGCTACTTTTCCGTCCTTGTAATTGAAAAATAGACATTGTCATGGAATTGCACATTCCCCGGGTGTAACACCGAGACATTGTCATGTAACTCTATGACGGTGTCTATTTTCCAAAGACATGGCCAAATTTTTATTATCCTAACTGGTTATAGGAGATCATTTCATGTTAACGCTACACGTTGTTACAATTAGTTCACATATAGCTACTTTTCAGTCCTTGTAATTGAAAAATAGACATTGTCGTGGAGTTGCAAATTCCACGGGTGTAACACCATGACATTGTCATGCCACGTTGTGATGGTGTCTATTTTACAAAGACATGGCCAAAAAGTGGTTAGTTGACGGTATTTTTATTATTCTAACTGGTTATAGGAGATCATTTCCTGTTACGCTACACGTTACAATTATTGAAAGTGGTTGATGGTTTCTCTATGTAGGGTGTTCCACCTAAGGACAACTATTTTGCCAGCTGAAGAGGAGATGCCTTCGATAATGGCGAGTTTCAAAAAGTTCAACGATGAATTCATGGCACAGTATGAATAGCGCGACCATGAATTCATCAAGCAATATGAATAGCGCACGGTGGCGCGCTATTCGATAATGTAGAAGAAAAAAATTATGATTTCAATCTTTGTTTTCCATCTTTACTTATCTTTTTGTTGATGAATTCTCTCTCAAAATTGAACAATAACTAGTGTTTTGTCAAGTGTTTAAATGTGTCTTTTCTTCTTAGAAGTGTGTTTTTTCAAAAAAAATATCTTGCAATTTTTTCATTTTTTTAAGTTTGTGTTTTTTTTTGGACAAATTTATTTTCTTCTAAAAGCACCTTATTTTAAAAAGTACTAGCTTTTTAGAAATGCTTTTTGAAAAAATAGTTCTGGCGAGGAACAATTTGTGTTTGACTAATTATTTTAGTATGATCAACAACATAATTAAGTTTTTGTAACTGTTTCTATATTTTCTTAGAAATATTCTTTAAAAACGTACTTTTGAAAAAAAAATATTTTTTAGTTTATTAAAAACAGCATCTACTATTTTTTAGAAAATATTTATTTTTTTTTCGGAAGCTTGACATATCACTTTTTTTTAAAAAAAAAAAGCACTTTTAAAAATAAATATACACTTTTAATCTCTCTAACAATTGAACCAAGAAAGTTTATAATTTTTTTTTATCTTTGTTCTTTTTAACAAAAATCCACATCAATAATATGGTTAAGTTTGCTTTATACACGAAACTTCCTCTATTGTCTTCATTCTGTTCTTTTAATTTCTCTAATAAGTACTCCATTTGTCTCAATTTATGTGATACATTTTGAATTTCGAGATTCAAACAAGTTTATCGTAAATTTTTCATATATCTTTTAATTATTTTGAATTGCTAATTATTGTGACTTATAGTACTTTTTACGTAGTTAACAAATATAAAATTTCATTTCAAAAAATTGAAGATTTCATGTGCAAATTTTCGGTCAAACTTAAATTATTTGACTCTCAAAAATAAAAAATGTCACATAAATTGAGATAGAAGGAGTGTATACTTTTTCTTTTTATCTCCTTCCTAGTATATTTACAGACTTGTTTAATTGAGATGAATTATTTAGTGGTTAATTATTTCAAGTATAGTTATTTCATTTTTAATATGAGATAAAAATAACACTATAATTTTGAAATATGCTATTTTTTATCAAACATGAAATAAATTTATTATTAAATTAATTTCAAAATTAGTTATTCATTATTTCTTTTACCAAACGAGCCCTTAAAGTTTCTAGTTTTCTTGTCATCTTGTGTCACGACCTCTTATTCAAACTTTATATAAAGACAGAATGGACAAGCTCTGTGCTAAAAAATAAATAAATAAATAAATATATATATATTATCTTTTTAAATTACCTCACTTTAATTTTTATCACTTCAGATCAAACCCATTAGAAAAAGAAAAAATATATAATTACACAAATATTTCTATCATATTTATCAATTTTCCCTATAGTTTGAAAGAATAACATAGTGTTTCACTAATTAATAGTTTTTTATCAGATTTAAAGTTAGATATATAATTTTTGCCATCAGATATGTGAAATAGGGAGAGATGCGAGCGAGAGAAGAGGAAAGAGGAACGAGATAGGAGGGAGGCAAGCGAAATAGTCTATGTATCTCAGATACGTGTGAATCACACTAGATATATTCTAGATACATTTTGAAATATAGATACTTAGAGAGAAAAGCAAAGCGAGAAAGAAGAGATACATTCCGAAATATAGATACTTAGGGAGAGAGGCAAACTGCCATAGAAGAGAAACGAGCAAGAGAGTACATGTGAATATACCTGGATATCGTGTACAACAATTACTACAACATACCTAATGGAATTTCACAGTTGGATCTGGAGAGGGTGCATGCAGACCCTCTACCCTCCCCAGGCAGAGGCGAACCCAGGATTTGAAAAATTCGGATACACCAATATTAAGCTAAAAAAAGTTATAAAAAAGAGGTTTACTTGGGATTGAGCCCTGGTCATTTAGATGGATCTGTTAGATTATACCACTAATACAAAGCACCGTTTCATACTCTTTATTGGGGCACTATTAAATATATTTAGTTTCTCTCAGTTTTTCAAGATAGATATATATATATATAATTTTTTTCAGAAGTTAATGGGTGCACGTGCATTCTCACAATAGCATGTGGGTTCGCCTCTATCCCCAGACCCTACTTGTGGAATTCTTTTGGGTATATTATTGTTGTTATTATACACCGTATCTAAATAGATTCAGATGTAATTGCCTCTCTCGCTCACTTCTTTCCCTAAGTATCTATATTTCATAATATATCAATATACCTAGTGTGATCCCCAGACCCTCGTTAATATATATATATTCTAAATAAAAACTTGTGTGAAGAAAAATAAGTTATATTGTATTATTTGCCTTTAGAAAAAATTAAATCCCTCTTTTAATCAACTTTATAAATATTTTAAAAAAAAATAAAAATATGGCCAGGAATCGTTTTTAAAAGAATATTACTTATACGAAATTTAATATATGCATAACTCTACTTTCCACCTCCGATTTTTCACTCTTCCTTGCTTTCCTTCCTTCCACCGGAATGAATCAGAAAACATGGCCGCCGACCAAGTCCAATTCCGACGGCGCTCGTCGTTTCACCGCTTTCCCTTTCATCAGAAAACAGACCCATCTTCAAAATCGTCCACCGGAAAACCCCTTTTTCAATCACTCCAAAAAGATCACTCCAACAACTCCTTCATCATCATCCAATTCTAGTTGTAGTAGTAGTAGTAGTAATCAGTACTGCTACAATCAGGACTTTTCTCAGCTTCCCTACGATATTATCTTGAAAATTGCTGCTACTTTTTCGCTGTCGAATGTACGGGCATCTTCTCTAGTATGCAAGTCTTGGTGCTATGCACTTCGACCGTTGAGAGAATCTATGGTTTTTCTCAGATGGGGTAAGAGATTTAAGCATGGACGAGGTGGGGTTAAGCGTAATTTGAGTAAAGCCCTTGATTCTTTCCTTAAAGGAGCTGCTCGTGGGTCTACACTAGCTATGGTGGATGCTGGGTTACTTTATTGGGAGATGGGGAAAAGAGAAGAAGGGATTGGTTTGTATAGAAAAGCTGCTGAACTTGGTGACCCTGCTGGTCAGTGTAATTTGGGGATTTCTCTCTTGCAAGGTATTCAGCTTGTTGCATTATTTTTTTATTTTTTTTTGTAAAAACATTAACTCTGATGCTCAATATCTAAATTATACATGGAAATCTAGATTCAAGGTCGGAAGAATCGGAAATAGGCTTGAAAACGGAACCACAACAACTTGGGTGAACTTCCATCACCAACTGAGATGGTCAAAGACTCTGTTAACCAGTATTAGTTCCTGCTTAGGTTGTTAGGGTGGAATTATTACATAATCACGGCCAACTATGGTGTCGGGATAGGTTGCACGCACCTTGACTATTTGATTAAGTCCATGCTAACTCATACTAGCAAAAGAAAACGTAGGGAGAGGGATACAATCACTACACTATCAAGGCCAACTATAGCGTCGGGCTAGGTTGCACTCACCTCAACTGTTTGATTAAGTCCATGCTAACTCATACTAGCACATGTATTGGTGTGGATTATGTGCTACATACTCCCTTCGTTTACTTTTACTTGCAGGGTATTCAGATTGTTACATTATCTTTTTATTTTAGAGTTAATAGTCAAAACACACTTTAGATAGAAAAAGAGAATTAACTGAATAGTTGAGGTGTGTTTCGTATAAATAATTCGTGGTTGTTAGGTAGAAAACTCAAAAAATCAGGATTAGGTGTGATTTTGATCCTTCACCCTTCTTTTTTTTTTTAATGATGATGGTGTCGAGGTAGGTTGCAGACACTTCGACTATTTCATTAGGTAACCGGTAGTTCTGTGATACTGAGAATTGAACTTAAGGCCTCATGGTTCTTCTTGACCATTAGGTGCTGAGATTGTTGCATTATTTTATTCGTGTTTTATGTGTTCAGTTGCTTCTGTGGATTGGATGAATGTCTTTTGTTGGGGCTGTTTACTAAGTGAAAGAACTAGCTTTGCAGTGTTGATAGCATCATATTTTCTGGACTCATGATCTATGATCCCTGAGTTATATTCATTCAATTAAGTCTAGGGCCTAGGAATTCAGCTGTGTTGGAGGCAATATAGGCTTTATGGTTCAGAAGGGAGCGTAAGTTAGTTAACCTGTAAGTTATGCATAATAGATATTTGTATCAAACTAAGCTGAATATGTGGAAGATAGCGACCTTAATCGCGTGAATTAATACTAACGAATAATGAGGAGGAAGTTGATAGCTTTGAAAGGTTTAGTGAGTAAAGCTCCTTGCCTTTTGCTTCCTACTCTGACTGGCTTTTCCTTTTGTGCTTCTTTTCTATTATTTGTTTGATGTGGCTGACTTGTTTTGGAAGTGTGTGCTTTTTATGTTAAAAAACATTTGCATCTGTCAAAATATTAATGTTCATTCATGTTAGTATTCTTTTTGCTCTTGTTGTTATTGTTTTTTAGAACCTTGTTGCCTTGCTTGCAATTGTTGACATTGCTCCTACCAAATTGATAGAAATAGATATATTCATGTGAAATCATTGCCGTCTTAACCTTTTTGACATGGCTCCTACGCAATTGGCTCATATGCAATTGTTGTGAAATCATTGCCGTCTCAAATCATTTTATGTCCTGCCTATTGCTATTGAGATTTTGGTTATTTATATATGCAATTAAATATCTTAAGTTTTTGGTATTAATTGATGCCTCACTTCAAAAAGGTGAGCGCCTTCCGCGAGGCGAGGCAGATGGTCTTATGTCGCCTTCCGCAGATCCTTGTCACCTTTCCGTCCAAAACACTGACTCTATCTTCTTATGTAGTGAATCCTCTGGACCCCGAGGAAGCTGTTAAATGGCTTTATAAAGCTTCCATTGCTGGTCATGTTCGTGCTCAGTACCAGCTTGCACTTACTTTACATAAAGGTCATGGTCCGAAGAGAAATCTCCAGGAAACGGTATGAAAAGTGTACCTCATTTAAGTTATTTAGTTAGTTTCAACTGTCTGTTTATATTACAGAAATATGCCTAATGAGAACTATACTTAAAAGGTTTCCTCTTAATTGCATAGGCAAAGTGGTACTTGAGGGCAGCAGAAGGTGGATATGTCCGTGCTATGTATAACACAGCATTATGCTACTCGGTGGGAGAAGGTTTAATGCAGTCTCATGAATTAGCAAAAAAATGGATGAAGAGAGCAGCTGATCGAGGTCATAGCAAAGCCCAGCTTGAGCATGGGTTGAGTCTGTCTTCTGTAAGTAGTGCCTAAATTGCTCGTCCACTCTTTTTCTAGTTCAATTTCCTCATACATAAGTATAAGCGTGGAATAAAACCCAAATCTCATTCCTTTTTATTCCCTAGTAGCCAGTGAACATGTAATCTTATTTGGAGATGAGTTTAAAATATTGTCAGTTAGGATTTATATAGCGGAACCCAACTTATTTGGGACTGAAGCATAGTTGTTGTTTGTTTGTATATTGTGATCTTTCAACCACTCGTGCTCACCTTGTTCTTTTTTTTTTCGGGGAACATTGGAAAAGACTAAATAAACTACTCCCTCCGTTTCAAAAAGAATGACCTTTTTTTGGTAAGATTTTAATTTCAGCTTTCCACATAGCATGTTTAAGGCCACAAGATTAAAGGGCAGTTTTGTACATTTGACATAACTTTAATTTAGGACCACAAGATTCAAAAGTCTTCTTTATTTTTTTAAACTCCGTGCCAAGTCAAACTAGACCATTCTTTGTGAAACGGAGAGAGTAATTAGTATCTTTCATAAACTACTTGGATAGAATCTGCTAGGAGAAGAGACTCCATTTCCAACTTCTCGGATTATCAAATCTCTCCTATATATTTGTGACCTTCATTTTCTAGGAAGTCAGCGCAGTTGTTTGCCTCTGTCCAAATATGAACAATAGAAGCCTTACTAGTTTCTAGCAAAAATTTATGGTCTTCAATAAGAACCCAAAGATGATACTGTATAAGTTGGATCGCAAGTAGACAATACACTTGTAGTTCTTTATAGGAAAAAAGGACAAACATACCCCCAAACTATCGTAAATGGTATGCAGATACCCTCCATCATATTTTTGGGACATTGGTGCTCCTGCCGTCCAAAAACTAGAGCATATATGCCCTTCACTCTAACGGAAGAATAAATAGAGACACGTGGCACAATCTTATCCATCGATCCTATATTTAATAAATGTCAGGTCGATGGATAAGATTATGTCACGTGTATGTCTGTTAGAGTGAAGGGTATATATGCTCTAGATTTTGGACAGCAGGGGTACCAATGTCCCAAAAGTATGACGGAGGGTATCTGCATACCATTTACGATAGTTCGGTATTATATTTGTCCTTTTTCCCTTCTTTATATCTCATTTATTCTGCCTCTGTAGTTAGGCTTGAAGTAGATTTCATAACCACTCGCGCTCACATTGAACAGGATGCGGAGAGGATGCAAGCTGTGGTATATCTGGAACTTGCTGCTCGCGCTGGTGAAACTGCAGCTCATCCTGTGAAAAATGTTATACTTCAACAGATGTCCACTTTTTCTCGAGATCACGCTATGCTTCTTGTCAATAGCTGGCGCACTTTACCTTCATCGCACTGATACCTTATTATCGTCAACTTCATACAGCTTAATGTATGTATCACTTAACTTCTTGAAGTAATAAAAGTGTAATATAAGAATTCATTTTTCCCCTGCAGTTACATGTTTCCAACTTCTGTGCTACTGCAATAACTGTTGAAGAGAGTTTGAACAGCTGACTTAAAGGTAAGTAGATGTTCATCGTAAACTCAACGTGACATTCATGTTCTTTCGATGATGTTGTTACATCGTTGAGATCGTCTTTTGAAGTGTCTATTGACGTGACATGCCACACAGGCGTATCGCGACATATTTTAGCTAGAAAACTCTCTAAACTTTCGAATTTCTCAAAATTATTTGCATTTTTTGCACTTTTTCTTCCCATTTGATGATATACTTCATATTTGAAGGTATTATAGGTCTAGAAATAATTTAAATATTTACTATGCATTATGGATTGTAAACACACATTTTCGATTAATCAAGATGAAATATGCTTAGTAAAATATCAATCAAAGTTCAAAACATTTTTAATTAACAATCTTGTTTGTTATTGCTTGTTGCTTGCATTTATCATTTTGTTTGCCCTTCTATTTAATTATTTTTACCATAAAATTACTATTTATTTATTTGAAAAATGGCAAGGGATCAAATCATATTGCTTGTTCTTTTGTTGTATAGACAAAAAAAATAAAAAATAAAGGGCATTTTCATATTTTTCTTCCAAGTGGAGAGATTTAATTTCTTCATACTTAAGTTCAAAAATATAATGACAAGAGAAAACTACATTTTCACATTAGTCTATTTAAATGCACATTAGAGATTCAATTTCTTCATACTTAGTTTTTCTTCTTTTCAATCTATATCAGATCCTCCATTATTTCTTCGCCAACACCTTTTAGGTTTGGTATTTTTCGCCACAAAAAAGAGCTTTTGAATTTAGGGTTATATTTCGCTTGATAAGAAAAAAGACAAATGAAGATCGAAATAGAAGTAATCTCCAAGGAAACACTAATCAAGCCATGTAGTCCAACTCCGATCAAATTACGCCATTATAGTCTTTCATATCTTGATCAAATAATTCCATCTATCTTCATGCCCCTTGTTTATTTTTACCCCGCGAGTGACCTAATTTCCAACACAGAGCGTTCAGACAAGATAAAGTTATCGTTATCTCAAGCCTTAACCAAATTCTACCCTCTAGCAGGGCGTGTCGTGGACAACTTTTATGTGGATTGCAATGACGAGGGTGTCCCCTACGTCGAAGTTTTAGTCAAGTGCAACCTCGCGGATATAATTTCCGATCCGATTCCTAATGAACTCAACAAATTTATTCCTTATGAATTGGATGATGTGAAAGATCTTGGATTAGTCGTACAAGTGAATTTTTTCGAATGTGGAGGAATGGCTATTGGCATAGGCATTTCTCATAAGCTAGCTGATGCTGCGTCATGTTTCATGTTTATCAACACGTGGGCATCCATTGCGCGTTGTGATTATGATGACACGTGTCATTTATCCCCCTCTTTTGACTCTTCAACACTTTTTCCACCTAAGGACACATCTCTAGTTAGGGACGTGTGCTTGGAAATTCGAAAGGAAAACATCGTAACCAAAAAGTTCATGTTTTCTAACTCCGATATATTAACTCTCAGAGATAAATACACGGATCAAAGGATGAAGGGCAGTGTATTTGAAAGAATAGGACAACCCCCTTCGAGGATTCTAGCTTTATTGGCGTTTTTGTGGAGCCGTTACATGGCGACCGTTCATTCCGAAAGGGACCCGGACAAGATTTATGCCGTGACACATACGGTCAATTTGCGGGGGCGGACCGATCCGCCCCTGCATGAATTTTTATTCGGGAACATAATGCGGTCTGCACTTGTGGTCCCATTTTTCGATAAAGGTAGTGAAAATGAAGTTTTTGAGTTTATGAATAAAGTAAGAGAATCTATACAAGAAATTAATAATAATTTTGTGTCACAATTCAAGAAAAATGATCAACAACATTTGAATTTGCTACAAGAAAGAGCAAATGAAAAAAGAAAAGGGCATATGGAATTGCTTTGTTTTTCAAGTTTGTGTAAATTTCCCCTTTATGAAGCTGATTTTGGGTGGGGCAAGCCGGTTTGGGTCGGGTCGGGTCGACTCGCTACGAAGAATATTATCGGATTTATGGATACAAAATTAGGTGATGGGGTGGAAGCTTGGGTGAATCTCGAAGCCGATGACATGGCTAAATTCGAAGCTGATAAGAAGGTGCTAGCTTTTTGTAGAAACGAGATATGAAAGTCGCTCTTTGATTTTTTTGTTTATACTAATTTTCTTTGTATCATTACAATTTTATCGAGTCTTTTATATGGATCAATTTCTTTCTTATACCAAGTTTCGTGAACTAGACAAGTTTTGTATCTCTACTTTCTTGTAATGAATTTTCTTGCTATAGTTGCAATTTTCAATTTATTTAGAGTAGCAATAAAATCGTAATTTGGTTAACTTGATTAAATAAAGAAGTTTGGTTCAATTTTAGTGAACAATTAATCACAATTTGAATAGGCTTTGATTTTTTTAGAAAAGATAAACATATTGCATTCTGATTAAATTATTTATGCATATAAATTAAAAGAACTACTACAAATATAAAATCTATGTCAAAACTATTAAATACTGTCAAATTCATATATTTGTATTGTGGTTTCGTCCCTATCCATGCATCAACATTGTAAAAAAAAAGTTTATACAAGAAAATCGCTTATAAAATATTTTTCTAGAATCATCAACTGATTAAAATAAATCAACATGTGATAATAGGTTAAACTAATATGGATCATATAAAAAAAATTATGTTGTGCCAATGCATATAATTTTAAATCCAAAAGATACCTAGTGGAACAAGGAATATGAATGATTCGAAAAAGGCTTCAAGCCTGCAACTATCAACCAATTAGATTTAACTATAACATTATTAATTAACAACTACTAACCAGATAAGGAAAAAATCGTAAACAGTCTCTTTACCCTCATAACATAGAGATAAAATTGTGTATACCTTATCTTCTTCATATTCCATTTTTGAGAAGCGACAACACTCAACTATCTACTAACCTTCTAACCTAATCTTCATTAATACGTAAAGATATTTCATATTACATTTATATAACAGTAATTAACCAATGCTAAGTGTTGAGTAGCATGGAAATAATACGTAACGGTCAGTCAAGTAACGATAATAAGAAAGACTAGAAACCCCTTTTTGATGGTTTAGAAGTTAAACTATTGATCGGAACTTTAGGATAGAAATTTAGCTCCATCATCGCTCAGTTTACTATATACAGGTATCCCATGGAATTAGTCAAGGTGCGCGAAAATTGACCCAAACACTACGTCATTAAAAAAAAGAATGGGATAAAGTCCACATCCATTGTAAACATAATTATTTCAGATAGGTATCATGTTTATTAATGCAATATCCATTTTATTCAAGCCAAATTTAAACCTTCTACTGAATAATGCAGTAAAACCTCGAGCATAATCTCTCTCCTCTCTTCTTTAGCATTCTGTTTCCTGCAGGAACGAAAAGCTAGTGATGGCAACGAAGCTGAACGTAGTCATCGCACAAGTTAGGAAGGTGGTAAAAACTCAATGAAATAATGCAAGTAAAACTTCGAACATCACCTAATACCTATGCTCGTGATGGAAGTAACAAGCAGAGGCGGATCTATATTATTGTAACCTATCGGTTCATGTCAACCCACTAGCTATTTTTTATTGCCCATAGATCTTGTATATGTAATAGTAATATCTAGAAAATAGTTGATTGTAATCTAAACCTGAGGTCACTGTAGGATTCTGTAAACTCTGTTGCCTTTCTTTTCTGTTGGTTAGGCATAATTGTATAAATTTAAGATTTTTACCTTGTATAAATTTCTGTATTTGAGTTATAAAGTAGTAACTAATTACCTTCAATGTTGCTTTCTTCCAGGCTTACAATCGCACCCCATCTAATTTTATTATCAACCATCGATATGCTCGAGCTCCCAAGTTGTAGCCCTTCCATTCTTTTCAGGTTTATGTATTGATATTGGTAAGTGAGATGATGCTTGTGGTGTATCCATACATCTTCAATCATGTTCTTGATCGTCCCTCACTAAATGGATGAATTTTTTCAACTCAAAAACCCATCATATACAACGACTTCAAAACCTAAAATCTCAATATGTTTTCAGTAATTTTGCCTTTCGTCATTGTACAAATTGAACAATGGCACAAACAACATTACCGTCAATAGAAAAGAGTCTTACTTTTGAAGTCGCTGAATGAAGATGAGTATGAGTTGAAAGAATACATCGTCATTCAGTCAGTGACTATCAAGCACATGATCGAGGATGGATACACCGGAATCATCCACTTGCCAACATCGACACAATAACCTTAATCAAGATCAAGAAAAATGAAAACAGTCCTATGAATGTGAATATTATGAGTTGTGAAAGTCTAGATGTATAGTCCTCTTTATATAGGGAATAATTAATCTTAGGTAATCAAATATGGAGAAAAAATAAATTAGTTTCCAAAGTATATTATATGGAAACTAATTGATTAAAAAAAAACATTCTATAGACATGTACGAGATCTTCTTACCATAAGTCATATTCTTTTACTTTTTACATGAGAAAGTATTAAGTAAAACAATTAAATATAGTACTTCATTTTTTGGTCATAAATCTGGCAAAATTAATTTAATTTCCAAAGCATAATTTATGGAAAATAATTTACATAAAATCAGCCTATAGAAATATAGTGAAAATAATTTAATTTCCAAAACATATAATATGGAAAATAATGTATATAAAACCAGCCTATAGACATATATGAGATTTACCTACCATAACCATATCTTTTCAAGGTAAATTACATTATTTCGACGTAAACACTCGATGCGAATATTGTCATGTATTTATTTTATCTTACATCTACTTATTCTAAAATATTTACTCACTAAAGTACTTCTCCATAGTTAGAGCCTGTTTGGATGGGCTTTTAAGCTGGTCAAACTGGCTTAAAAGCCAGTTTTTGACTTATTAAAGTGTTTGGCAATTATCAAAGTGACTTATTTTAAGTCAGAAATGACTTATTTTAAGCAAAAAGCTAAAAGCTAGGGGAGGGGAGCTTTTTTTTTTTAACTTAAAAGCCTTTTTATGTTGACCAAGTATATTACGTTTTTGCCCTTAATTCTTTTATACATTTCCCAAATTGCCCATATTGAATTAACCCTAACATCTATTATTATTATT